>ML792982.1:290859-329081 GCA_009831015.1 Picea engelmannii | reverse complement strand
AAGGACCTGGCAATTTCTCTGGTGGACGTAGCCCACACTGGGTGAACCACGTAAATCTGTGTCTCTCTTGTATTGTGTGTCTTCTGTATTTTGTTTCTGCATTTGTTTTATTTTATTGCTCCGCGGTCCTGTTTTTCTAACAAATAGGTGACTCCATAGCCCAATGGCAAGGCAATGAAGCTGCGAAAAGTGTTCTTAGAGAATCACAGGGACGACTATATCCCCCATGGAGCTAAATGTTAGCGATATTTCTTGTAAAGGGGGTTATAATGCAAAGAATGGGTTAAAAACCCACTTGTCCTAAATTCAAGATGCAAATGCATCCGTGTTTAATTGGAAATCAACTCTGGACAGCAGGATTTCACGCGCCCAGATCAACGGCGTGCATCGGATTCCGGAGCCCCCCCGCCTTTCTAACTTTAAACAGAGGGGGGGGGTCCGAAATCGGGGGTGCACCTCTTCAACAGTCGAGATCATGACGCCTGGATCAATGACGCGCAAGGCGATTTTGGACCCCCCCCGCCTTTCTACCTTTAAGCAGAGGGGGGGGTCCAGAATCAGGCGTACATCTTTCCGACGGCCAAGATCGGCGCCTTCAGATCAACGGTGCTCGGACGGTCTCATCCTTCTCAGCTGCTTTTCCTTTATCCAGCATGGGCCCCTTTCCATCCGCATTGTATCTTCCCCCCATCTCACCTTCCACTCACCATCCGCCATGTGTCCCGCTCCTTTCCACGTCAGCCTCCCGCTAAAAGCAAGCCCATTATATCTCATCTCCTGCTCCCTCCGCCTGTTGTCTTCCGCCATGTGTCTTCCTCTGTCATCCCTCTCACGCCTCGTCACTCCTTGTCACGCCCTCATGGTTTTTGTGCCACCACTCCTGTCATACGCCCCATCCCTCGCACTGGCCTCCCCGTCTATCCATCGGTTCGTTCAGCTGATCCAGGTGGCAGCGCGAAGGGTCGTCCACGTCCCAAAGGTGCCGAGTTGGCCGGACCATCCTCAATCCCAATGAAGCAGTTGGTGGTGGTTAGGCATCGCCTCCGCTATAATGGGAAAGTCCAACGACGAATTAAAGACACGTCGATTCGCCCACGGAACTATCAGGAGTTCGATTGCATCTGCCATAAGTTGCACGATCATTCAGAGACTACAGGTGTTGAATATCAGAAGCCATGCAGACGCAAATATTTTAATGCAACGTCTCGATTCTGTTGTTGTTGTTGTTTGAGTATATGAAGGCGTTTTCGCCATTTTTGTATCTATCGATGGTAGAGCAGAGCTCCCGGTTGTAAAGCTTTAATGAAGCACTATTATCTCTGGTTATGTATGAACTCTTGAGACTTCTTGCCTTATGAATGTCATTTCCTTTCATGTCTTAGTTTAAATTGTGTTTAGAGCTGCTCGGAATTGGAGAATCCAGTCGAGTTGCAACTGTTATAGGATGATGTAGAATTTGATCACCGTGACATTCGCATTGCCTCTAATCAATCCTTGTGACTTTCCTAACGCTAAACGACTTGGAATTGGAGAATCCAGTCAAGTCCCTTATTCAGTATCTTGAAACCCTAAACCTGAGGATCTCGCCTCCAGAGTTTTTCTTCTATAAATTACCAAAATCCTGTTGCCCGAAGTAGTTTGTTCACTCTTCTTATCAAATATTCCACCTAATCACCTTTTAATCAACCCACTGATTGAAGTTAGATCAAGACCTCCTTTGTTTCATACATGCCGGACCCAGTCTCTGAGTTAGAGTGACATCTCCCCGAGTCTCTGTCCATTTGATCACCCATAAAAAACCACTGTGACATAAAACTGATGGGCGTCGGGCTCTGCTCCTGCTAGCAATCCAGGAGTGACTTCCGACGCTAACAGGATCCTCCAAACATTGGTTGTATTTTTTTACATGTCTTCCAAGAACATGAAAAATAATACATTGTTTGCATGTTGATTCTTAGAGTCTTTTTCCTGCCATAAGCATGTATACTGCACTACATGAAATTTCCCACTTCTATCCAAAAAGACTAAAAATTTGGGCTCCTTCTATCCCATCAACCCCTTGTGCAATGCGTAGCTACCTCTATCACTCTTTTCGGGACCTCTTCCTTTCTAAACTTCCTCAAAAGTTTGCAATCCATCATCTTGGCAGAAAACTTCATCGTAGGGTCATTGATGTCCTTTATGATTATTCCCCCGGTTCCCCTGTTTGTCTCAAACCAAACATTAACTTCTTCTGCAATTTCTTTTTCCCTTTCCTTGTTTTCCAAATAGTCTTTTGGATTTACAGTGTTGGTAGGAAACCTTGTAATCTTGGCTATGAGATCTATGTCTATGGGGATCGTCCTGTTCATCCGTAATATACCTCCATGTACCCTAGCTAGCAGGTTCTTCACATAGAGGCCTACATTTTTGTCGTGCCCAAAATGTGGTATTTCCAACAAATTCATAATGCCCGAGTTGTATAGAACTGTGATCCACTGCGCAAGCTCTAAAATGGGTTTACCTAAGGGTCTTATCTCCCCCCTATTCTCTAAGTAAACTTCCTATGCAAAGTCAGGAAATTTTTTTGTATCTATTACATCATAATATGTATATTTTAACTTTGACACCCTCTCTAGCATATCTTTGATTTCAACTACGATGTCTGAGAGATCAGGAAAAGTGATTTCTACTATTCTTGGTGCTTTCCTCTTCTATCCCATGGATAGGTTTTCTTCTTCAGCTTCGTCCTTGACTTATTATTCTTCTTCACCCTCTATTTCTTGCTAACCTATAATATCTTCGACCATTACTTCCTCTCTGACTAATTTATATTTATGTTTGTCTACTTCCTTTGCTTCTGTAGGGTTTTCAGGATTAGTGTTTTACCCATCGGGAGTGCCAATCTTTGGGGGTGCCATCTAATTTTACTTGCACACAATCAACTAAGTTTCCCTTTTTCTCAATCACCCTCTTCTTGCACTCTCAATTGATATGTTGCTAAAAAATTGCTAATTGTTGGACTTGCCTGAGATTTTCCCTTTTTATAAACCCTGTCATTAATGTTCTGTCTTCTTTTTTTCTTTTCTGATTATTTCTTCATTCTGTTACGCGAAATATAATTTTCCTATGCATAGTCTTCTGAATTTTATCGCAACAATTTTATTCATGTTGCGCACTACCATTCCCAACTATCTATGTATCACTTATTCCTCTCACTAATGTTTTTTGACTTTTTCTTCATTTTTCTACTTTTGTCTTCCTTTTTCTTATTTTAACTTCTATTATTTAGAATATGTACAAGTCTACTTGTTGCGCTACAATTATTGAGAGTTAGTGGGTCGGCTGTCCCTATACAGTTTCAATCCACTACAATTCCCCCTTCCTTGAATTTCCTTTCTTTTTAAGTCTTGCATCTGTAAAACACCTCCATCTGTGGCAGAATTTATCTGAAATGGGCCTAGGCAATGTATTATGAGCTTCCATGGGTGTTGCAAATACTTAGTGTCATAGAGGAGAACCAAATATCCTACCTTAAAATTCTTCTTCTTAATATGTCTTTCATGCCATGTTTTATCCTTTTCTTTATGTGCCTCTTGATGAAAACCTTCTATGATTCTCTCCTCTTCCAATTCCATCAGTTGAGCCATTATTTCCTGTGTTGTGCCCATTTCTTCCATCTCTGTAATTGTTTCAATGCACAAAATTGGTATCAAATAATCTAAGGGAAGCACTGCTTCCTTTCCATATACCGATTTGAAGGATGTCTACCCTATTAGCTTCTTGCAGGTAGTCCTATAATCCCAAAGTACTATCGATACCGTCAAATCCCAATCGTTTATGTTCACATTACAAATATTGGTCAAGGCATTCTCTAGAATATTATTGAAGGCTTCCACTGTTGCATTTGCTTGAGGGTGATAAGAAGTGTTCTTTTGGTGATGTGTCTGAAATTCTTCTAGCATTGCCACAATTGTATTTTTTATGAAGTGAGTTCCATGATTGCTCATCGGTATTCTTGGACATCCAAACCTTGTCACTACATTTTCAAATAGAAAGTGTTTTGTAGTCTTTGTGCTGCAATCCTTTACTAGTGTTGCCTCGGCCCATCTGGTCAAGTATTTTGTTGTTGTAATAATATATCTGACTCTTGATCTTCTTGATGGTAGATTAATTGGACCTAAAAAATATACTGCGCATTTATCAAATTCTTGTAAAGTAACCTGATGTCTTAATGGCCTCGCATCCATCCTGGATGGCTTCCCAAATCTTTGACAAACATCATAGTTATGAAAATATTCCTTTGAATCCTTATGAATTGTTGGTCACCATAATCTTGTGTTCAATATATTTTGCACAGTAGGCTTCCCTGCATAGTGTCCTCCTGCAATTCCTTTATGTGCCTCTGACAAAATAATGGGTCTTTCATTATCTTCTCCAATCTTTTATAAATGACCTGCAATCAGTTGATAGTCAGCAGCTCTGATTACCAAATTTTTCTTCTGTGCAGTAGTAAATTCTCTTGGTGCAAAGCATGTACTCAAAAACTAAATAATGTCAGCAAAATATTCATCTTCTATCTGTACTAAAAACAATTGTTCATATGGGAAGTTGTCTTCCAAGTTACTGGGTTCTTCTCCATTAGTTATCCTGGATAAGTGATCTAGTTTTGCATTCAATCTTCCAGGTTTCACCACAACTTCAAATTCAAATTCATGACATAATAATAGCCATTTGCATATCCTTCCACCCAACATTGGCTTATTAACTAAGCATCTCAGATCTGAATGATTAGTAAACATCTTGAAGTGTTGTCCTAACAAGTAATGTTTGTATTTCTGCAAAGCATACACCATAGCTAGACCTTCCCTTTTTGTGGTATTGTAATTATGTTGTGAATTTGATAGCTTTCTGCTTGAAAAATAAATAGGGTGATCTATATCACCTTCTCCTTTTTGGGTTAATACTACTCCTAATGCAATTGCAGATGCATCCACATGCACATGAAATTCCTTTGACCAATTTGGAAAAACCAGAATTTGAGTTGTAACCATCTTTTCCTTCAAAATATCCAATCTCTTCTAGCATTCATCATTCCACTAGTACTTAGTATCCTTCTTCAGCAGCTTCTCCATTGGCACAATAATATGTGCATATCCCCTTATGAACTTATTGTAATATCATGTATGGCCAAGTGTACTCTTCGACCGATGCATTGACTTCAGTGGAGGTAATTTAACTATGACAACAATTTTAGCAGGATCAACCAATAGACCCTATTTACACACCACATGTCCTAACAAAATCCCAAAAGGCACGCTGAAAATGAACTTCTTAATGTTCGATGACATCTTACACTGTCTACACCTGTCCAACATTAGTCTTAGTACTGCGAAGTGGTTCTTTAAGAAACTAAACATTGTCCAATCATCCAAGTAAACCTCCAATAACTTATGAATGAAATTGTTAAAATATTCTACTACCACTCTTGAAAAAATGGTTGTTGCATTCTTCAATCCAAATGGCATAAATGTATACTGGAATGATCCCCATTTTTTTGCAAATGTAGTATTGTGTCTATCTTTTGGCACAATTATAATATGATGATACCATGAAAACCCATCTGTGAATGAATAAGCTTCTCGACCTCCCACATTCTCCAAAACTTCATCTCTAAATGGGGTGGGAAAAGGATCATGCAAGAAAGCATCGTTTAGCCCCCTCAATTCAACACAGATCATGATTCTCTCTTGCTTCTTCTCCTGTATGACCATAGAACTGATCCATTCTGATTCTTCCAAAGGTTCTATGACACCATCTTCTAGCATATTATCAATTTCTACCTTCACTTTCTCCTTATATATTGGATTCAAACTGTAAGGTCTCTATCTAATAGGTATGGCTTATGGCTTCAAAGGGATCTTCATATCTCCTAATTCTCCTACTAACCCCTTCATCTCTAAAAATTTTGTTGGGAACAAGTCACTATATTCGCGCAATAATTCTGTGATCCTTTCTACTGTATGATTATCCCATTAATATCCAACGCTTGCAATCTTTGGGTTTTCTGTTGTTCCAATATTTACCTTTTTTATCTTTAATGGGGCTATATAATCTTTGAATTCTATCTTAGGATCCTATACTTCTCTTTCTCTTTCAATTTATGGGATATTGATATCGCACAGATTATATTTTGTCGGGTCCTCCTCTTCTACGACATGATATCAAGGTAATAACTATCTAACAGTTTGTTTCATCTGATATGCTGGGACTATTTCAAAATTTGTTTTTTCAAATATCTTGTCTCTTACTACCTTCAATGCAATATCTATCTCAATACTTTCATTCTCAAAAGAAAATGTAACCAAGATATTATGTTTTATTTCTTCCCAATTGGCAGTTTCTCTACATTGTTCCTATTATGTGTACAAGTTCTTCAGAATACCTTCTAAAGTCTGAATAAAATGGTGTGGTCATTTTTCTAATGGTATTAATTTCCATTGAATCATGCACTTATCTACGTGTTCTTGAGGTTGTCCAAATCCCTCATATTTATCCTCATCTCTATGCTCCATCTCTACGTCGAATCAATGCACATTAACTTTCTGCACTGAAGCCAATTGTTGATCTTTGTCTTGTGTGTACCCCACCATCCTGCAGGTGTAGCTTTTAAAGAAATATCTAATGCAGGTAATCTCTTATTTTTCATAACATCTACCTCAAACTTCATTGAAATTTCTTCTAAGTCATTCAAGCCATAAAAAGTAGGAGGTTATCTTACCTCTGTACCAACCCATCTCAGCACGCATGTCATTCTGGCGCATCTCCTAGTAGATAATTCATGTAGTTGTTGCTGGTATTTTTCTAGTCTCATGTCAAAGTCTAAAGAACACGAGCTAATACTCCTCCAACTGACCATAACATATGCAGTTTGGTTGATATAATATTCTTCATGTGCGGTGGTTTTGTAAAGATGATTCAGATCTTATGTAAGGATATTATTTGTAGGTTCTACATACCTTCCTCCTTTTGAAGGATCCAAAGGTGCAATAACTTTGTATTCTCCGGATTCATAGATAATATTTCTTGTCTTCAAATTAATGATTTCTTGATTATCAAAATCCCAATCCAACCCCAACAACGCTGGATATGGTGTAGTATTATCTACTATGTAAATGACTTAAAAGTCTGCCATTGTACATATTCCATCTAGATATACTGGTATTCCCTTCAATATTCCTAGTAACACCACTCTATGCTAATTTGTTAACATCAATTGAATAGGTGAATACCCTAATTGAGGTACTACCATAGCTTCCCAAGTCTTCTTTGGTAGAACATTGACTTCAGACCCTAAGTCTAGTATGATGTCTCCCATATTGAAATCTCCAATGTTTGCATTCAACCTAAATTATCTGCTTGTTCTTATCTTCTTCCTAACCTGATTTACTATCTTCACCCCTCCTTCACCAACATTACACTTTCTAACATATTCTGTAGTACTTGTAAAGATGACTTACCATTTAATAACTTAACACAAGATACCAAAAAGTTCCTTACGTTACTTTCTTTGTAGACTGTTCTTTATTTGTCTGATCAAACAAAAGAGACATGTCATACACTGACACATCACCTACAAGATTCGTTCTTGAGGTAGATGCAACATTTTCCTTCAATATATCATGTCTATATTCTTTGAATATCTCCTTTTCTTTGTGTGCATCAAATTTCCATTCAGGTTTTGTATTCTTCCTTACCAATTGATGTATATCCTGGTTATATTTTTCCGTATCATCTCATGTCTTAGCTCCACCTCAAATCTCTATATGGATATCATTTCCATCCTCTTCTCTTTCTTATACAACAATCCATTGCACATTCTGATTCTGATGGTTCCTATTGTCATGTATCTTCAACAACAATGTTGGAAAATCTTTTGTTTCATGGTTTGTTGCGCAACAATACATATATGCCATAGATGGTAATGGACAATATCTTGCATAATGACGAGGATTCTGATAGTTATGAAAAACTATTGGTCCTCGACCTCCTCTAAAGCCTCTTCCTCCATGGCCTCCTCCTTCGAAGTCTCCTTTGTTTCTATGGTTTTTTGCACACGGTGTATTATACTGCGGTCCTTGATTGTACTGTGGTTGCACGTTATTGAACTACAGTGGTGCTAGGAACTACTATTTCCCTTTAAATTTATGTGTGTTATACTGGGGTTGTTGTGCAAGATTATACTATGGTTGTTGTTTAGGTTGTCCTAGTATGTTCTCAACGTGGACCCTATATGTATCTGAAATCCTTTCTTTCATAATTTCTAGAGTTCTGCAGTCTTTGTCTTCATGTCCCACTAGCTTACAAAAATTACAAAAAATGCTCTTTGGTAATGTCTAATACTTCTACATCAGGGGAAAATGATAAGGAGCATGTCCATGTACTTTACATATTTCACACCATGGTCCTCCTGAAGCTAAATGGTTTGGCATAACCACTCCTATATACTGCGCAAATAATGGACAATCATTCTTGTGATGACCTTTTGTCCTGCACATTGTACACTAGACATCCTCTCTCTTTTCTTTACCTTTATTCATATTCAATTGACATGTTAAGTTCTTCAAATCATGTCTCAGCTCTTCCATAGCTGGATCAATATGCTTTTACTGGTTTTTTTCTAACTACAGGGCTACTTGCAGAGCCTCACCTTGAGTCTAGAATTTATGTTTTTTCAAAGAATAATTCAAATGCGGCAATAGAGAGTTAACAAACAAATTTTTATGTTGTGTATTAGTAATAATGTACTTCAACTTACCTTTTAGCCTCTTGAACTTCTGGTCCACTTCCCAAACTGATTCTCCTGTTTACTTCTTAATCTCTATCATTTCATCCATAAATTGATCCTCTAATCTTTGCTTCTAAAATTCATTGATCAATTGTCTCTTCAGGTCTACAATCGTCATAGGTGTTTCTGTCAGGTTATTTTTTACGAGACCCATGTACTAGTCTAATGTGTGGTCTATGAATGTGATCGCTAACTGCATGACCTTAGTATCTTCATATCCAATCTTCTTGGCCTCCCATATCTTTTCACGGATGAAAAAATGCTTATTTGGATCATCTGACCCATCCCCTCAGAATTATGGTAATTTCATAGTGAAATCTTGAACTGCCATAGTAAAATTTGTTGAACTAGCACCATTGTGCAGTGCAGAAACTTGACCTCTACTTGTTGAATTACTTCTACTTGAATTAGAACCTCATCCAAAAATTCTTCTACCAGTAATCACTTGTTGGTTAACCTATTTTTCTTCTTCAATTCTCTTCATCACACATGGGGTTGTGGGTTCCACACTAATTCATATCTGGAATGGAGATCTTTCTTCTGTGCCAGACCCATGAACTTTGGTTTTCCTCTCATATGTGGCATGCAATATATCCTCAATATACCCTGTGGCATGAAGATCCTCCACCTATTCCTCCTCACTGTCCAAGCCTTCTCACTCGACTAATGTCCTCTTCTTTGTATTCATCTTATACTGGTAGGGTCATTCGTTGTGTGTCACACCTACTCTCTTTATGATTTCCCTAGTATGCTCACCATCCATCATAATGCGGTCCATTTTTTCCTTCTTCTAGCTACTCTCCATAGCCTTCTCCATATTTAAGATCTTCGTTAGTTCTTCCCCTATCTCCCCCATGTGTGCAAAGTGATCTAGATGTCTGATTCCATGATCATCACGCCTTTATCATATAATACAATATTGATCGACATGTAAAGTGACTTGATGTACCTCCCTCTAGGTCCCTTCAAGAAATCCTATGCTGCTACAGTGTATGACTTAGTTGTATCTACTCTAAATTCAGTAATAAACACTACAATAATACTATACAGCCGAAAATCTATTGCGTGCATGAATTTATTATTAGTGCTTTCCAACTGTGCAATATCTTGAGTAGTCCATGCAATTGGTCTAATCCAATTCGTGGGATGGGTACCCTTTAAACTTAATATCCACTCTTGCAATATTTCTGGAAAAAAAAAATGCTTCATGCAAATCAGTAGAAACATTGATCTGGATTTATGTAGGAACACAATGAAATACAAAAATACACAAACACAGAGATGCAGCGGAAATAAGACTTCATTTCATTAATAACAAATGAATGAAATATGCTTACAGACATAATGGAAATAAACTAGCTAGGGCGCTGGTAGCTTATCTCTGAGAAGAGATGTGGCGGCTACTGGCCTCTAAACTCTGTTACAATGAGGCTCGAAGGCCTATTAATATTGAGAAATAATGGAAAACCCTAAACATCCAAAGACCTAACCCTAGGAGATGAAACGCCAAGAGTATGGGCCCCGTTTGGGTAAGTTGGTACATCAACTTCCCGGGGACGTAACTTTGGCATACGATCTCCGTTTGACGCATTCTATACCTCGTTAGAAAGATCTATCCGAGGACTACAAATTTTGGGTGAGCAACATCAATTTATGAACCTTGTTTCTCCCCGTTTTCCCAAAAAAACGTCGTTTACGGCCTAAAAACGACTCTGGAAGTTCAGGACCCGAAAAACTGCTAAAAATAGTAAATTGTGTGGAAACTAAAAAACTGAAAGAAGAAATGGTGGGGGTCCAAGTGGAATAGGAAGGTGGCCACCAATATCCACCTGGATCATTCCTCCCCCCTTAGGAAGTAATGGTCCCCATTGCGTTGAGTTCCTCCATGAGATGAGGAAAATTCTGCTGAACTTGGTCCCTGGTGAGCCATTTGCCTTGGTGAAGGAGTTGGCCTGCTTTGACAACTCGATATAGCAGTATCCTTTGTTTTCGGGTGTGCTTGATCTATGTATCCATGATCTGATCAGTTCTGGCTTGTTCCATGCAGTCTAGATTTAACTCTGTTGGTGTGAGTTGTTTTTCCATGTCGGATGTGTCTAGTAGAGGTGGAAAGTAGGGCCGAAGGCGGTCCACATTGAAAACTGGGTGTAGACCAAGGAATGGTGGAATGCTAAGCTCAAATCCATTTTCCCCTACAGCCTTAGTGAGGGTGTACGGCCCATATCAGAGTGGAAGAATCTTGCGGTGGGGTCCAGCGAGGCACTCCTTTTGCAAATGCAGCCACACTTTGTCGCCCACCTGGAAGTTGTGTGGCACCCGATGTTGATCATGTCACTGCGTGTACTTAGCATTGGCTCTGTCCAAGATGCCATGAACCTGTTGGTGGATGTGTTGAATGTTCTCAATGAAGTTGTTTGCCTTATCCGCTTCAGACTATACATGAGCTAAATCTTCCTGAGTAGCCACAAATGGCATGGCTATGTCAATGGGACATAGTGGCTGGAATCCCAAGCCCACTTGAAAGGGGTTGTGGCTGGTTGAGCTATGGAGAGCCTGGTTGTAGTTTTGTTTTACATAGGGGAGGCTCTCATCCCATGTGCATGGATGCTTTGAATTGTACATGCACAGAATGTGTATGATCATCCGATTGACGACCTCTATCTGGCCATCAGTTTACAGATGGAAAGCTGTGGGCTTGATGAGCTTGGTGTCCAACATCGACTAGAGGCTGGACCAAAATGTACTGAGGAACCTACTGTCCCGATCTGAGATGATAGACTATGGGATCCCAAAGTGTACCCACACTCGTTCAAAGAAGAGTTTAGCAGTGGCTTCTACTGTGATATTCTTCTTGCAGGCCATCATAATGGACATCTTCGAGAATCAGTCGACGACCACAAAAACATAGTCATTTCCATGCTTAGTAGAAGGAAGGCTCGACATGTAATCCATAGAGATGGATTCCCAAGGTCGACTAGGGGTAGGAAGAGGAGTATAGGGGCCTTGCTTCTTGATGGTTGGTTTGGCAATGGTGCAAGTAGTGCAGGACTTGTTGTACTTCCCGACATCTTGTCGAAGGTTTGGCCAATAGAAATACTTTTGCAGTACTGCCACGGTTTTCTCGACCCCGAAATGCCCAGTGACCCAACTGTAGTGCACCTCCCAAATCATCTTGGTACGCTCGCTTGAAGGAACACAAAGGTGTCCCAGATGACAAAGCAGGGCATTCTGGAGGTGAAAATTGGGAACTTGCTTACCCTCCAAGAGTGTATTGTATGTGTGGCCGAATTCTGGATCACTTGTGTAGAGAAGTGGCCAATCAGAAGTCTCGTGCCCACAAGAGTTGAGCACAGTGGTTAGCTCCACGTTGGGTGGTTGGCTGAGGCAGTCTGCAACATTATTGGTGCTGCCTTTTTTGTACTTAATGTTCAGATGAAACTGTTGCAGGTATGTGGACCACTTCTGATGGCGATCGTTTTGCAACTTCCCTTGTGTCTGTATGAACTGTAGGGGTCGGTGGTCTGTGTGGATGACCATTTCCTTTCCCAAAATGTAATGCTTCCATTGCTGAAAAGCCTGCACAATGGAATACATTTCTTTGTCATAAGTGGGATACTTCCGGATTGTGTCAAAAAGTGTCACACTGTGATATGCCACTGGATGCCCATGTTGAGTAAGGACTGCCCCAATAGCATAGTCAAAGGCATCTGTCTCGATCTCAAATGGTCATTTCAAGTCTGGTAATGTGAGCACTGGTGCAGAGCAGAGGCGATGCTTCAACTCCTCGAACGCCTTCTGTTGAGATTCAGACCAAAATAATTTTGCTTTAGCTCCTCCCTTGGTGACTTGACTCAAGGGCCAAGTGATATGAGAGAATTCCAACACAAACCTGCGGTAGAAATTGGAAAGACCTAAAAAGTTGCGGAGCTCTGTTAGGGTGGTTGGGGTTGGCCAATCCCAAATGACTTGGATCTTTGCTGGATCCACATGCACCCCCCTCTCATCAATAAAGTATCCCAGATATTGAACCTGGGTTATGCCAAAAGTGCATTTCTCCAAATTGGCACACAACTTGTGTTGCTGCAGTGTTTGGAGGACCTGTCGGATGTGGTGGAGGTGCTCTTCCCAAGTCTGGCTGAAGATCAGAATGTCGTCCAAGTACACCACTACAAATGAGTTGGTGAATGGCCGCAGGATGTCGTCCATTAGCCTCATGAAGGTTGCAGGGGCATTTGTCAACCCGAAAGGCATGACCAACCATTTGAAAAGGCCCTCCTTGGATTTGAATGCAGTCTTCCACACATCAGAGGGTTCGATTGGTACCTAGTGATACCTAGACTTCAAGTTGATCTTGCTGAAATAGTTTGCCCCCTTGAGTTGGTCCAAAAGGTCATCAATCTGTGGGATCGGGTACCTATTCCAGACAGTGATCTTGTTCAAGGCCCGATAGTCAATGTAGAGTCTCCAAGTCCCATCCTTCTTTTGCACCAATACGATCGGGCTCCCACAGGGTGATGAACTCGGCCGGATGTGACCTTTATGCAACAACTCCTGAATCTGCCTCTTGATTTTTTCATTCTCTAGGACAGAGCACCGGTAGATGGGTCCATTGGGCAGCGGCACACCTAGGGTCAGATCGATGGGGTGCTTTACCTAACAATGTAGAGGCACCCCTGCAGGGGAGGTGAAGATGTCCTCGTACTCCTCCATGACCTTATCCATCTGTTGTTTTCGTGCAATGGGGCCCTGTCTGGAGGTCATGGCCACAGTCTTCCTCTTTCCCTAAGGGCGGATCATCAGGAAAACAAATTTCCTAGTTTTGGAAATGAGCTTACTGCATTGTTTTTCAGTAACCAAAGAGATGGTAGTAGGTGGTTCTATCTCTGGTATCCTGTACATCTTATTGCCCATAGTGATAATAATAGCATGAGGCCTGGACTCATACACAGCATGTCGCTTCCACAAGTACGGTTGGCCTAATAATACATCAAAAACATCAAGAGGAGCAATGTCACATAATGCCTCATCCGTGAAGGGATTGATGTTGTAGGGAAGGCGACATTGTTGACTGACGCGGAGGTCCCGTCCTTGGTGCAACCACCCGATGGTGTATGGTTGTGGGTGTGTTATGGTCGGCAAGCCTAGTTGTTTCACGACTTCTACCGAGATGAGGTTCTTATGGCTCCCTCTATCGACAATGACCTGCAATGGGGAACCCTTTACCCACATCTTGGAATGGAAGAGACGCTCTGCCTCCTCTGGATATTCTGGTTCCTCCTTCTGGATCTTCGTGGTGGCAACGGTGGCGTTGGGATCCGCATCGATAATCTTCTTCCCCCTGTCATTCCCCTTGTCAGGTTCTGATTCAGATCCGTAGCATGCATCTGATTCATAATCCTTCAACTCAGCTACCAGTGACTGCTTGGCCTGACACTCACTTGTGTTGTGAGTGGAGCTCTTATGGAAATCACACCACTTCCCCGTGTCCTTTTTTGGCTTCGTGGTGTTGTTCTTTCCTTGTGGCTTTGGCGGGTTGTCCTGGGCTACCCCGCCTTGGCTTGGTCCTTTGTTCTACGGTTTGGGAGTACCTTTCCCTTGCTTCTGATTTGCAGACCCAAAGTCTCGCTTCTTCTGTTTGAACTTCTGCTCAATCTTGGCAGCATATCGGTATGCCACACCAAGCGAGGAGATGTCGAGGAACTCCATTTCCTCCTGAATGTATCTGTGCAGAAAAATGTGGTACTTTAACACCAAATGTTTCTTTGAATCTTTGATACCCAACTTTGTGCATAGGGTATGAAACAGATTCGTCATCTCATGCACATCTTGGTCCCTTTGCTGCTGCAACGTAGTACATTGTATGTATTTGTCCTCATAGCTCCCCACGGGATAATATTGTTCCTTGATGGCATCTCGGAAAGAATTCCAAGTGGGTGTGATTGATAACAAAGAGGGTTCTCCCTCGCCCTCTTGCTCCGAGTAGGTTTCCCACCAGTCCTTGACATGGGGGGCAGCTTTGAGGAGTGCGAAAATAATCTTTTCTCGATCAGAAAAGTCATGAACCAAGAAATATCCTTCTAACAGATTCAACCATCTATCTACGACATCTGCATCTATTTGGCCGTCAAATATGGGAATGTCAAAGTTTACTTGTACCTTAAAAGGAGTGGTGCCTCTAGAGTGGCTTCTGGATGTCGATGCGCCGCCAGTCGAAATTTGTTGAAGAATCTGGGAAAAGTTGTCCATCATCGCGTTCCTTTGTTTCTCGAGGGCCTCCTCGAGAAAAATTTTGATAGGATCTCCTGCTCCCTCATCTTTCTTTTCTTCCCCCATGGGCGTTCGTCGGGGTTTGCGAGGCTGATCTTGCAAAGATTCAACCAGATCGAGCCCCAACTCCTTATACCCCGATCTCATTGGGGACATGCAAAGAAGGATCGAGAATGAGCAGACCGCTCTGATACCATTGATCCAGATTTATGTAGGAATACAATGAAATACAGAAATACACATAAACATAGAGATGCAGCGGAAATAAGACTTCATTTCATTAATAACAAATGACTGAAATATGCTTATAGACAGAATGGAAATAAACTAGCTAGGGCACTGGTAGCTTATCTTTGAGAAGAGATGTGGCGGCTACTGGCCTCTAAACTGTGTTACAATGAGGCTCGAAAGCCTATTATTATTGAGAAACAATGGAAAACCCTAAACATCCAAAGACCTAACCCTAGGAGATGAAATGCCAAGACTATGGGCCCCGTTTGGGTAAGTTGGTACATCAACTTCCCGGGGACGTAACTTTGGCATACGATCTCTGTTTGACGCGTTCTATACCTCGTTAGAAAGATATATTCGAGGACTACAACTTTTGGGTGAGAAAAATCAATCTATAATCCATGTTGCTCCCCATTTTCCCAAAACAACGTCGTTTAAGGCCTCAAAACAGCTCCGGAAGTTCAGGACCCGAAAAACTGCTAAAAATAGTAAATTGTGCGGAAACTGAAAAATTGAAAGAAGCAATGGTGGGGGTCCAAGTGGAATAGGCAGGTGGCCACCAATATCCACCTGGATCAAACATACCTCGGTAGATACTGATGTGGTGTATCCTTGGAACCCTTATTATCTTTCTTCATGAACTCCAACTTATTTGTCTTCAACCATCTTTCAATCTCTTGTTTCATAAGATTCCATGGCCTAAACATCCCTTTTCACTACTACATCTTCTTCACCAAACCCCTTCTTGACTTTCCTTCTAAGTTCCAGCCGAAAACAAAAACATTTTTTGAATGTATGGGCTGACCCGGGTTCTACCTTATTTCTCCAACAAAACCCTTATCACCGTCGACCCCTCTGGTAAAGCAAAAGGAAAAATTGCACACAAAGTGCATAACATAGTCTCACCCAAGATGGATTATGGGTGATGGAATGAATCAAGTTTCTACAATCAAGGAAGGGGTTGGGGTTGTTCTTATTACTTCTATTTCCACTTAAACATGCATTTTACCATATTATTCATCGGATCCATTAACTCATTCATTCATAACATCCATTCCACATACATATTTATTGTGTGCACTGTAAGTAACATCATTCATTCATATATATAATCAATCAACCATAACTGCAGAACTAATAAAACATTTAGACACATTGCACACAGATTTTTACCATGGTTCACCCCCCCCAGGCTACGTCCACAAAGTTCTTCTTCTTGTTTTCTTATTCATCAAAAGGTTCTACACAAATTACATCATAAGATGATAGAGAGTAGTGAGGCAGACCAGGGTCACACCAAGATCCATATCTTGTGACCTGATATGATCCATCTAAGCTCCACATCTCTCAAAACAGACTTCAACTCCAAATATATGCTCCAAGTACTCAAAATTCAACCAAATATCTCACACAAAAGGACAGATAAACTTCTAATGATCATGATGATCTAATCTACCTCAAACCCCTTATTTATATTCAAAAAATGGGTTAAAACCTTACAATATGACTCCAAAACCCTAACCCTAACATGGCTAGATTTGTCCACATACGCACCAGATTACCCCAAATCCTGTCGTGTGTGCTGTGTTTCCTCAAAATATGGTGCACTCTCCTTATTGGTCCAATATGCCTCGTTTGATGTGTTGTTCTCCTAAAAATTATTGCTCCAACAGTAGGAGATATTAGTTTTATAGCTCATATTTTTGGGGTTATGCTCTGGTTATCTGAGTCTTTCCTTGATAATGTAAGGACCTCTGTTGATAGTCCTATTTCCTTCACAACATGATATTGAGACTACAATGGGTTTATAGGGAGTCATATCTTGCTACGCAAGGGATTGTATTAGGGACCTTTGATGTATGATTATTTTGGAATGTTGTAGCTCCTAATATAAAGATGTGTTTGGGCCCTAAAATTTTTTGTCATGATGATCTGCTATGATGTGTATGAATCTATTTTTTATCACGAAATTACTTCTTTCTTGTATGGTTAAGTATTTAATCACTATTTATGCATATCTTTGGGATCTTTCACATGTCTCTAATTAATGTTACACTAAATCCGATGTTGCATTATTTTTTACTCACTTCATCATCCAGGTCTCAGCTACACCTCAGGTGAGACTTCTTTCCCTTTTAGAAGGATGAATATGCCAACATTGCTAGACTACAACGATGCCTTTTGTTTGCAACCTTAGAGAACCTCGGTCTCAATATTGCGCTAACAAATGGTTTTATTGTTGGGACCTAATATTTAAAGCGAGTTTCTACATGATGCCTCATTGGATTTATAAATATGATGTTGAGAATCAGTGGAAAAGAAGGTGTGATGCGTTCATTCAATAGGAATCCAAGTTGTGGCACAAAAGATTTAGTTTTTTGAAAAGTGTTGTATTCATTTAGAAGTTGCGAGTGATTAGTATGATATCTTTTGGATCATATTCCTTGAAGAGGTATTTCACTCATTAGAGCGGTTGAAAGAAGCACCAGAATACAAAGATCTAGTTAAAAGAAGATATAACTGGATTGTTGAGGTTTTAGTGACTCTTCACCATTTATATAATTAGATATCACATGTTGTGGATTTTTGGGTGCAAGCTACCTTGGAAGGATATATTATCAATTTTTCTACAGAGAACCACCATTTTTTTTCAAAATAAAAAGTTGTATTCAAAGAAGGAGCTAGAGGAAGATTGTTATGGGAAATATTTGTTTGGCTCAAGTTATTTTTAGTGGAAGAATAGATGATACCTAATCCTTTAGTTGATATGGAAACATAAACCCATGTGCTTGGGGGAAGGTGATTTTTGGGCGGGCTCATGATTTATCATAACCAAAACGTTTATGGAGATGGGGGGGCGACAAGAGAGGAATGCAAGAAATGAATGAGCTTTGAGGAGGGATTTGGCTTCTAAAAAAAGGTGGCAGAACCAAATGAGAAATGTAATGAAGAGAATCAATCAATCGCGGAAGGATATTGGTTGTGATGGTAGTTGAAGAAAAGAGTTAGAGAAGTTGCAAGAGTGGAAAAGACGTAGAAGGATAGCCATTCGATGGTTGAAGGAGATATTTTGTGAGAGAGGTGAAGGTCCTAAAGGAGGTAGACAAGAGAAGGGAACCTTAGGGCAGGAAAATGAAAGATTAAGGATAATCGTCACCTGTGAATAAGAATACTTAGCAGAGACCTCAAAGGGAGATGTGGGAGAATCACAACCCATAACACTAGAATATATTAGACTAAATCATGAGGTGGATTAAACCTTACAAGAAAATGTGACCCCCTATATCAAAGAAATATTCTTTGTAGGTAAAGGAACTAGCCTCGAGTCACCTATCCCCCCACTGCCATCTGAAAATTTGGTTATCTATACACTAAATCTTTCTGTAGTTTTTTTATTTCTAACCCTTCTAGTCTAGTAAGTTCAAGTAGTAGTAGTAGTAGAGAAAGTGTGGTGATTTTTTCAGTTATATCACAACGAGGAACCTCGGGCTTCCTTTTAGTATGATATCCAAATCCATTAATGGTTCATCAACATGCAAGGTCTCTCACTTGGTACCCAGAGTTTTGGGGTAAAGACAATGAGGACATTGAGCAACATTGTTTTCTCTCTGAATCCATCTGGAGGTCTCACAGAACTCTAGACTTAGATAAAATGGTGAGGTCCATACTTCTTTGAGGAGCCTAGATCTAAAATGGTATATGAAATCTATCAAGCTAGGGAATAATCAAGGGAAGGTTTTCTCTTTAGCTTAGGTGAAGCAAAGGTTTATAGGATAATTTCAGTTACCTCAGTTAGAGCAACAAGATACTTTCGATTTTCCAGAGATAAAGCAACGAGATGGTGATTCTTCTTGGGAATACAATTAGATATTCAAATATGCTATTAGGAAGATGGAAAACCCTATCCATGAGGATCATAAGAGAGAGTGGTTTGTTCAAGGGTTTTTACCTTTGACCCAAATTCCATTGACTCGGCAAAGGATATCTACTTTGGGAGAAGAAATGGAGCAAGCCATGAATATTGAGTCTATGATAGGTTATCTTGGAAGATTGCGAGTGATGAGACCACCTGAAGATAACAATATTTCACAATTGCAGGGTCATATCTCTACATTAACCAAGAAGATCTAGGAGTTGGACCTTCCTAGAGCAGGTCGATTACAGGTCTGGTGTACTAGATGTTATAGAGAAAGTCACACAACAAATGAATGTCTAAGATTGAGGGGTGTATGATGCTCTACTAACCTGATGGTGCCTCCACTAGTAGGACCATCAGGAAGATTTGCACAATTCACTACTACAACACCATTTCACGACCCTGTTCAATACCATTCTTTTTTGAATCATTAAGGAGGCCAGAACAATGAGTATTGAAATATCTACAGAAGTCATGGGAACTCTCTGAGGCACTAGACTATTATAATAAAGTATACTCCTGCATCGAATACTGTGTATTATGAGTTATGTGGCTTGCCTACTCATACTACCAACCAATGTAGAGCTTTGGATTCTCTCGCAGATAGATTGGATCGATCCACCTTCAGAGTGGATGACACTCCTCAAGGATTTGAAGGAGGCCAAAAAGGTGGGGGAAGTTTCATAGGTGGCCATATTGGCAGAAGAGGACCCATTCACTACTACAACTATGATGAGCAAGGGAATCTTGCAAGAGATTGTACACTTCCAAGAATATCTTTGTGTGTAGACTACAAAAATAATACCCATGCCACCAAGGATTTTTTGGATTTGATTGCTAAATGGGAATACCATTCCAAGAAAAGAGGATCTAATCTGATAAATTAAGAGACTAGATATGCAGCCAAGGGAGGAGAGTCCGATATTAATGTTGTGACTAGAGGAGGAACCAAGAACATTGTCGATATTGAAACTCCTCATCAAACCAAAATCCAGAAGGTTGTACCTAAGAACACCAGGTATGACCCTATAAGGAAGAATGAATTATTTAAGAATGAAATGGAAATTTTTAGACAAATGACTAGTTCTATAACTCCTGAGGTTGCAGAACCAAGTTTTAATCCAAACCCCCTCCAACCAAGAGTCGTTGGAAAACCACTTGCTCATATAGAGACCTTAGGAAAATCATTGAAGGTTGTTGAACTTTGGTTACAATTATTTTCTAACATATTGGATAATGAAAAACTCACTAGGAAGTTTTAGAGTACAATCAAAGTGGCCTTGAGAGATGAAGGAAACCAAGAAGAGTCTATCACTACTAACCTTCCAGAAAGGAACACAAGTAGGATATAAAGAAGAAAGATGAGAACTGGAAGAGAATTCAGATTGAATACTCACATTGGTGATTATGTGATCAAGGATGTTATGTTGGACTTGGGATCTGATGTCAATATATTTCCAAATAATACTTGGGAAGTGATGGGAAAACCCAAGCTATTCTATTCTCCAATACAATTGTGGATAGTGAATCGATAGTGCATTTACCTAGTAGGAAGGCTACAAAATGTCAAGGTGGATTTGGCTCATGTCAAGACAGTGGTAGAGTTCTAAGTCATTGAAATAATGGGGGAAAAATTTCAGCACCCATCTCTATTAGGCATTGACTAGGCCTGTGATAATTATACTATAATATATCTTAAGAAATAAACTATGACCTTTGAATATGATGGCATTAAGGTAACTTAGCCTATAGATCCATATCAAGGCCCAAGGTATACTAACCTAGCAGATGAGAATATGGAGTAGGATGTTCTAGATCAATTATACACTATGACTGTAGGAAAACAAGCAGATTACATAAATCCCACTACGAATGGATCCGTAAGATGGAGAATTATTCAATCTATGGATGAAGATTCTAAAGACACTTTTGATAGTTGGCAACAAG
Organism: Picea engelmannii; assembly: GCA_009831015.1. NCBI lineage: Eukaryota > Viridiplantae > Streptophyta > Pinopsida > Pinales > Pinaceae > Picea > Picea engelmannii. Next base: position 307,893 of record ML792982.1, on the reverse strand, counting down.
GAAGGTATGAAAAATTATCCAGGTGTTGCACAACTGTTAGGTTAGCAAGATGGATTGGAGTAGAGATAGGTAATATCCAATATATAATGGCACCTTGGATATACATATTTTTCTCATTGATATGGATGAAAAGGTTGCAGTAGAACAAATAATTTCAACACTTGACATGGCTTTGAGGTTGTCCCAAGCTAGGTGGTGGGCCACTCATAAGGACACTCTATATTCTTGGGATGAGGTCAATCTCACCATTCGATACCGATTCATTCCTCCATTACAGGTCAATCAGTATAGTAAGGATCAAAAGCTCAAAATTCATACTTTAACTCTAGAATCATACGATGGGTCATCTGATCCAAGGGAGTACATTGAGCATTGTATTGGGGTATGGAAAGTAGTGCAACTTCCTTCTCAATTCTGGGTACACCAATTTTTGCATTCTTTTTGAAGCATTATGAAATCCTGGTATGTGCATGAGGAAACTAGAAGATAGACTACTTTCTGGAAGGTGCTTAATGGTCAGTTTTACCAATATTTCTCTTTTTCTTGTAAGTCTCTTGAAATCAAGCTAGTATTGCAAAATATCAAGCGAATGTTGTTTACTGATGAATATAAACCCCAATATACACCCACAATATGTTTTGAGCATGAATATATACTTCACTATATCTTTTATCCTTCCCCCGCAAGAGTACCCATGGTTTTTAGCAAGGTTGATAAGGACCCTGAAGACTCTGAATACTTAGAGTAACTTAGACTCTTAACATTTAAGGAATCTACAACAATAAGAGAAGTGAAAGACACTATCTCCAATGATATTAATAGTTCATATACTAACCTTCTGAAGTTGCGGAAAGTGAAAATAGGGAGTGAGGAGCTTGATTCAATTCAATTCAACCCAATTTGACTCAAATAAATTTAATTGACTCAATATGAATCAATTCAACTCAATTAGACTCAATTTGATTCAATGAAATTCAATTCAAATTAAATAGGCTTAATGAGTCTGAAATCATCATATTGCAATTGAATTCAACTAGATTGAAATCAATTTGATTCAACTTGACTCAATAAAATTCAATTCAAGTTAAAATCAACTCAAAAAATTAAATTTGTCACAATTTGACTAATTTCAATTCAATTTGACTTAATTCATATTAAGTGATTGCAATCCAACTAAACTAATTCAATTCAAATCATTTGAGCTCAATCTGACTTTACTCAACTCAATTAAATTTGAATGAATTTAGTTAAACCTAGTTTGAATCAAATAACTTTAAATATCTCAATGTGAATCAACTCAACTCAATTTGATTCAATGAAACTCAAATCTATTCAAATCAACTCAATTCAATTCAATTCAATGTAACTCAATTCAACTCATTTCAATCTAATTCAAATCAATTTGACTTAATGAGTATGAATTTAGTGTAATTGTTGGATTACTGAGAGGGGGGTGAATCAATAATAGAGAAATTCAATCCTTTTTAACCACAATATGAAAGTGTTATATCAATGTAGCATTATCATACAATAGTTGCAAAGTAAATAAACAATTAACAAATGAGCAATCATACACATACACAGTACACCAGTGTTTCTATGTGGAAAGCCAAAGCAGGAGAAAACCACATAATGTTTTTTCTTATATGTGTTTAAGAATTACATTCATTGGAATCACCAACTTCCTTTTTTTTCTAGCTGCAACTAGAAGGAGGCTCCAACCCCCTAATTTCTTAGGCTACAACCTGAGGGAAGATCCAACTCCCCAATTCTCTGGCTACAAACAGAAGGAGGCTAGGACCCCCTATGTTCTCCGTCTACAACCAGAAGGTGGCTACAACCACCTGTCCTTTCCCCATCCAACCGCCATGATGTAGAAGTAGAATGATGGAACCACTTTCACACTATCACTATGAGATATATTGTAGTCAACCTATACCAATCAACTTGCACCAAAAAACTTGTACCAATAACCTGAACCATGCATCAACCTATACCATAAGCAAGTTCATCAACCATGCACCAACCTGTACCAAACAACCTATAATCAACCTATACCATAAACAAGTGCATCAACCATGCACCAACAAGTACCTCAAAATGTATCATGAACAAGTGCATCAACCATGCACCAAACAACCTATACCAATAACCTGTCACAACAACCTATCCAAGCAACCTATCTCATCAATCTTATTAACCAAATCAGATCTACTCACCAATATCAATCACCAAGACAACTCTCAAAGATGTGCAACAACCAAGCATAACACAACAACTCATAATCATCACCAAGATAAATATGTGCTTCTAATAATATACCAATACACGTATGCTACATCATCAATAAACCATGTGTCAACAATACTACTAACAAGTGCCTCCAACCATGTACCAAGTATGTACCAATCATGTATCAACTACTCATCAACTATGACTCATCAAGATGTACCAACATCATCAACTATACACCTCGTGTATGTGCCAACTCATCAACTACTTGTCTCAACCATGTACCCAACATGTACCTCAACCAAAAGCCCTCATCAATTTCATCATCCAAATCTGATTTGTAACTCTGTAATAGACTTGGTGTATATGATCACATACCTGCAAACCTTCCTTAACTTTAACAACAAGAGACTATCATTTTCATCAAACTTTACTCTAGTCTCACATGACTAATTTTGAATTAGTCAACAACCCTAACTTGAAATAATCATAACTATGTACCTATAATGAATAAAGATATAAAAATATGACCTGCACAGAATATTTGTTGTATGGATCTGAAAAATGTACACATAATAGTAAAGAATTTACTCTAACCAATACATTTGGTCTTACTGAATTTGGATCTGTTATGAAGAAGTTATGACGTTTTTACTAGAAACACTTATTTTAGGCTAGTTTCAGGACAAGCCACAAACCCTATTTTCCACGGCCTGTAAATCCACAAATACAACGACCCACAAGATGAAATTTGTATCAAAGCTACTTGGATATGTTTAAACAATGGCCTCCCAATTGTACGGTCTGAATCATTCTAGAAAAAAATTTATTGCAAAAATGGTGAGATGACCTATAAATAACATACCTTAGAAAGCATCATCAAAAGACTTTATCCTCCCTTGAATTTCGACCTTCTTTACTTCAACTTCACCTTCCCTCTGAAATTCAACTTAGATATCCTTTGGTTACCTCCATCACCTATATATATTCAATATGCTCAAGTGTGATTATATGTTCATGTAGCTTCCTCAAGGGGTTTCCTTTTAACCATCTTAACCCACTTTCCTTATTTTAGGGCTAACCCATTTCTAACCACTTTTCCACTTAGTAATTTCTCCATTAACTTTATTATTTAAATAATTTATTTTGTATTCACTTTGAATTATATTATACTCATCTCTTCACTTTATTATTTAACTTCTAAAATCTCTTAAACCAGTTTGACTACTTCGACCTTTTGGGGATTCTAGATGACTCGTGAGGGTTCTCCAACCTCACATGGTCATAACTCTCTAACCATGAGGAGTTATGTGACGTTCCACATACCACTGGAAATGGAATGACATGTAATATCTATATATAATAGTCTTACCTACAAATATATCAAAACTCATACCATTATCCATAAAAAAAACTTGGGTTCATCACCCAAACCTGGGTTCTCCAACTTCACATGGCCATAACTCTCTAACCATGAGGATTTATGTGGCGTTCCACATACCACTGGAAATGGAATGACATGTATTATCCATATAGAATAGTCTTACCTTCAAATATATTAAAACTCATACCATTATACATAAAACAAACTCGGGTCCATTACCCAAACCTTTGTGCTACCGGAATTCTCTACCAAACTTTCTCCAAGGGTTGACATCAATATACAATATCACTCTCCAATGGTTGACATCAATTAAAACCAACAATCCATACCAATTGTCCATCAACCTAAGCCAACTATATGACAATCTCCCCCTTTGGCATTGATGGCAACACCAACATTGATGGAAACACTTAGTCATGATAATGTTCATGCTTATACTCCTCATCAATGTTTCTATCTCTCCCCCTTTGACATCAATGGAAAAGGCTATCTCCCTTTGGGGCTGCTCCCCCTAACTGAACTCTCCTTGGGGTTGCTCCCCTTTTCTAAATGCCTTTGATTTTCTTTGTGTTTATAAGCCTCTGATTACTCTCCCTCCCTTCATATGAATAATATATCCCCCTTTGACAAAGGGTATCACTCTGATGCAACACTGAATTCATATCCCTCATTCTTCCCTTGTGACAATCGCTCCCCTTGGAAACATGCCTCTATGCTCTCTCTCCAAGAATCTAACTCTTTATCTTGCATTTGATGAATCTCTTCCCATGGAATCATACCTCTATTCTTACCTCTTTGTTTGACAAATTATCTGAATGATATTTCTACCTATCTTTTTGGTTTTGTTTCTCTCTCTTGACTTCTATGTAAGATGTTGTGTAGAAAAAATATAAGTTCTCATGTACCTGTTGCCTTTTGGAGTTATTGTCCATTAGTGCTTTATTTTGTAACCAACTGACATATATGAAAAGCATTCAATAATAAGCATTCAAATATTCTTGTGTAATTATCATCCATTATGATAATGTTCCTTGGTCTTTGAAACACTCTCTGAACCAATCTATGAATCCATGATCTTGTCCACTGTCATATATCTTTCCAAACCTGCTAAGTGTTTTTACGAATCCATCTTTGTCCATACTGTCCAAGACTCTGTTACACAATTGTCCATAATGTTGACCCATTTATTACTATACTATCATGAAGTCTTCACTACTACAACTGAGTAATATATCAAACTATACTTCTTTTAACTGATTTCTCTAGATCTATCTACTCAAACTCTGTAAGCTTCTCGAAGGAAGGTTCTTTGTTCTGTTATAACTATTGCATAGACTCCCCCTGTCTAATATTCATGTTACCTGGGAGTCTCTAAGTTGGATGGCTCAGAACAATTCCCTCTTTGATGTGTATTCATCATCATCTTCATTGGTAGATTCATCATATCTTTGAGCTATGAATTCTTTCTTTCTATCTGTGGATTCATCTTTCACTACAATTTCTGAAAGTACAATCCCTTGAACCTATTCCTTATTTACATGTCCTTTAATTTCAGTTATTTTCCAAACCTTTTTGTATCTTACATCTTTCCTTTTCTCTGTAGAATTTTCTTCATCTCGTTTTATTGTCAATCTTGTGATCTCTGGGACCTGGTATTTTTTACCTGTTCTTCGTGTTTTCTTATCCATACTTTCTTATATCTTATATCAATGTTCTCTTTCATGGAAGTATCGATCATGCTTCTACAATCACTAACTATGTGTCCATAGTTATGACATTTCTAACACTCAATGTTATGTGTGGCCACATAGTCACTTCTTGCTTGAACATTTCTTTTATAATCCCTGCAATCTACAACCTTATGTCCAAAATTAGTACAATAAAAACAATGACCATAAAATAAATTTGCATACCTGGGAGTGAATAATCTTCTTTGTGGTGTAGTCCTTCTGAATTTCTGTCTTGACTGATCATGATCATGATTGAAGATTCTTTGTGGCTTGAACACAGATGGTCTTCTTGAAGACGTATCTTCAATAGTTTTCTTAGATTTTGGTTGACCATGATTCCTTCCTTTGAGTACTTCTGCATAACTCTTTCTATTTTCTTCATTCTTGTTTTCTAACAACCTAGAGTGCTTCTCTTCATTCTCGGTAACTGATGTGGATGTTTCTGTCTCTTCAACGTTCTTTTTGAGCTTGACAATTTTACTTCTCAATGTGACAACTTCTTCTTCAAGCTTCTCAACCTCTTCGTCCTTCTTTAATATCTGAGACTCCATGACTTCTTCTGTTCTCTTCGCTTCTTCAAGATGAATTTTTAATGTGTTTATTTTTTCTTCAAGTAATTTCTCTTCTTAACCAAACTCTGACTCAAGATGGTTTAGATCGGTAGTTCTTTCCTTAAGATGATCTTTCAATATCTTCTCTCTCGTTTCTGCTTCTTCCTTCTGTGCTGCTATGTTGGCTTCCAAACACTTCTTTTGATATTCAAGATTTTATTCGATCTTTTTGGATTCTTCTAGTTGAGTTCTTAAGTTCTCGATGACCTGTTGGGATTCTTAAAAAATGTGAACACTTTCCTTTTGTTTCATCAATTATTTCTTGAGTGACTTGTTTTCTTCTCTTATTTCAGCGAAAGCACTAATCAATTCTGCCTCATAATTGTCTTCTTTTTTGAAGAAAAAAAAATTGTCTCATTTCCTTCATGGAATTCTATTTCAAGATGTTCGCATTTTTCACAATTAAAGAAAAACAACATACCTCTATTGATTATGTACTCTTCATCTTCTGAATCTGTTTGACATGATGAACATATTTCTTCTTAATCTGTACCTGCATCTTCTTTGGCATTTTATGAATCTATGATGGGTGAAGAATATATGTCATGTAACTTATCCCAAAGTTGTTTTCCTATTGAATATTTACCAACCTTTTCTCTTACCAGATTAGGTAATCCTTCATAGATGAAATCCATTGTTATTTTGTTATTCTTCTTCAATTCCTTCTTGGCTGCAGTATTTTCCATTTTTGAATTATGATATATTGTAATGACTGATAGCCAAATATAATGCCCCTGTGCCTGTAAAAATAATTTTGTCCTTATGATCCACATCTCGTACTTTAAACCATTCTGGCTATTAAACAATGGTACTCCATTCTCAGAATAATCCATGATCTTCTTCTAGTGGTTAAACTATTCCTTGAAGGAACCTGCTATGATACCAATTGTTGGATTACTAAGAGCGGGGGGTGAATCAGTAATAGAGAAATTCAATCCTTTTTAACCACAATATGCAAGTGTTATATCAATGTATCATTATCATCCAATAGTTTCAGAGTAAATAAACCATGAACAAATGAGCAATCATACACATACGCAGTACACCAGTGTTTTTACATGGAAACCCAAAGCGGGAGAAAACCACAGAATGTTTTTTCTTATATGTGTTTAAGAATTACATTCATTGGAAGCACCAACTTCCTTTGTTTTCCAACTGCAACTGGAAGGAGGCTCCAACCCCCTAATTTCTCTGGCTACAACCTGAGGGAAGCTCCAACTCCCCAATTCTCTGGCTACAACCAAAAGTAGGCTATGAATACCTATGTTCTCCTGATACATCCAGAAGGTGGCTACAACCACCTGTCCTTGCCCCATGCAACCGCCCTAACATAGAAGTAGAATGATGGAACCACTGTCACACTATCACTATGGCATATACTGATGTAAACTTGTACCAATCAACTTGCACCAAAAAACTTGTACCAATAACCTAAACCATGCATCAACTTGTACCTCAACTTGTAATCAACTTGTACCATAAACAAGTGCATCAACCATGCACCAACCTGTACCTCAACCTGTATCATGAACAAGTGCATCAACCATACACCAAACACCCTATACCAATAACCTGTCACAACAATGGATCCAAACAACCTATCACAACAACCTGTGTCATCAATCTTATCAATCAAATTAGATCTACTCAACAAGATCAATCACCAAGACAACTCTCAAAGATTTGCATCAACCAAGCATCACACAACAACTCATAATCATCACCAAGATCAATATGTGCTTCTAATAATATACCAATATAAGTATGTTACATCATCCATAAACCATGTGTCAACAATACTACTAACAAGTGTCTCCAACCATGTACCAAGTATGTACCAATCATGTATCAACTACTCATCAACTATGAATCATCAAGATGTACCAACATCATCAACTATACACCTCATGTATGTGTCAACTCATCAACTACTTCTCTCAACCATGTACCCAACATGTACCTCAACCAAAATCCCTCATCAATTTCATCATCCAAATATGATTTGTAACTTTGTAATAGACTTGGTGTATATGATCACATACCTGCAAACCTTCCTTAACTTTAACAACAAGAAATTAGCATTTTCATCAAACTTTACTTTAGTCTCATGTGACTAATTTTGGATTAGTCAACAACCCTAACTTGAAATAATCATAACTATGTACCTGTAATGCATAAAGATCTAAAAATAGTACACAATGTTCTTCAGTGTCTTTTATGCAATTCCTCCAGACTTCACTACTTGGAACCTCTCAGAAAATGAGTTATAGCAAAAATGACATACTTTGTTGAATTTTGGCTTATTCTAGAGAGCGAGCTTGTAGAACATGCCCCGCACGGAATATTTGTTGTATGGATAATTGTACACCGAATACTATGGATTGTACTCTAATCAATACATTTAGTCTTACTGAATTTGGATATGTTATGAAGAAGTTATGACGTTTTTACCCGAAACACATGTTTTAGACTAGTTTCAGGACTAGCCACAAACCCTATTTTCCATCACGTGTAAATCCACAAATACAATGACCCACAAGCTTAAATATTTCTCACAACTACTTGGATATGTTTCCACAATGGCCTCCCAATTTCACGGTCTGAATCATTCTAGAAAAAAAATTATTGTGAAAATGGTGAGATGACTTGTAAATAACATACCTTAGAAAGCATCATCAAAAGAATTTATCCTCCCTTGAATTTCAGTCTTCTTTACTTCAACTTCCTCCTAAAATTCAGCTTAGATATCATTTGGTTACCTCAATCACCTATATATATTCAATATGCTCAAGTGTGATTAAAAAGAGTGAGCATTGCCTCTTATTTATACTTTCATGTAGCTTCCTCAAGGGGTTACCTTTTAACCATCTTAGCCCACTTTCCTTATTTTAGGGTTAACCCACTTCTAACCACTTGTCAACTTAGTAATTTCTCCATTAAATTTATTATTTAAACAATTTATTTTGTTTTCACTTTGACTTATAGTACACTCATCACTTCACTTTATTATTTAAATTACCTTCTAACCATCTTAACCCACTTTCTTTATTTTAGGGCTAACTCATTTCTAACCACTTGTCCACTTAGTAATTTCTCAATTAACTTTATTATTTAAATAATTTATTTTGTATTCACTTTGAATTATAGTACAATAATCACTTCAATTTATTATTTACCTTCTAAAATCTCTTAAACCACTTTGACTACTTTGAACTTTTGGAGCTTTTAGGTGACTCATGAGGGTTCTCCAACTTCACATGGCCATAATTATCTAACCGTGAGGAGTTATGTGACATTCTACATATCACCGGAAATGGAATGACATGTACTATCCATATAGAATAGTATTACCTGAAAATATATCAAAATTCATACCATTATCCATCAAAGAAACTTGGGTCCATTACCCAAACTTGGGTTCTCCAACTTCACATGATCATAACTCTCTAACCATGAGGAGTTATGTGATGTTCCACATACCACCGAAAATGGAATGACATGTATTATCCATATAGAATAATCTTACCTTAAAATATATTAAAACTCATACCATTATGCATATAACAAACTTGGGTCCATTACCCAAACCTTTGTGCTACCATAATTTGCTATCAGACTTTCTCCAAGGGTTGACATCAATCACTAAGGGTTGAAATCAATCTACAATATCACTCTCTAATGGTTGATATCAATGACAACTAAAAATCCATACCAACTGCCCATCAACTTAAGCCAATTGTCTAACAGTAATGTGATTGAATTCATCTTAATTCGACTCACTTTGATTGAACATGACTCAATAAAATTTGATTCAATTTGAATTAAGTCAACTCAACTTAGTTGAATTTGTCTCAGTTTGACTCAACTTAATCGAATTGAATTGTCTCAATTATACTTAACTAAACTAAATTCAATTCAATTTGAATAAATTCATCTCAATTCAAATAACCTTGATTTGATTCAATTCAAACCAATTTAATTGATTCAATTTGACTCAATTTTATTAAACTCGGCTTAATTTTATTCAATTAGATTCAAATATACTTAATTCGATTCAATGTAGCTCAATTCAACTTAATTAAAGATTAACGAGTTCAAATTCAATGTAGTGTAATTTAATTTGGCTTAATTCAACTTAGTTTGATTCAAATTGACTCACTAAAATTTAATTCAATTCAAATAAACTCAACTCAAGTCATGAAAGTACAACTTAGCTAATTTGTAAGTGCAAAAATAACTTAAACGTGTATATAAACTACTATTTTTTGGGAAATGACTAATATTGTCATATTAGATATATTTTATGATGTGACTAAATTTTAGTACTATATCTCTTCAACACTACATAGTTCTATATAGCTTATTTCATACAAAAAGGCATAATGGACTATCATTCCATGTATTTTTTCTAGGATATTGTCAAATAAGTTGTCTTAATATTCATATAATACGATAATATATCCATATTGGTTAACCTTTAGCACCATTTTGGTCTTCTAACTCCTATATATCTTGCTTGTTGACTCCATATTCTATTTTCATGAGGACTTGATGTCCAGTTTCTACCTCCCCTCCTTGCACCGAGATTTGTGTACCATTTTCATTTGAAGCCAATGACATATTTTCCACATGTTGAGATATGAAAAGAGCCTTCATTCCACTGCATTCTTCCTCAATAGAGTCCAAACTATTGCTAAAACTAAGAAGGAGACAAGATATGTTTCTAAAATGAGAATTGATTACCTGCTTCAGCTTAAGAACTTTATTGGTGAGAGCCTGAATAACACTACTATTTTCTTTCCCAATCTACTCATGTTTCTACAGAATACATTTAATTTCCCTCACATCTTCATCTATCATTTCTTCCCCCACTATTGTCCCGGACGTAGAGAGGAAATTCACCTCGACAACAACAAATAGTGCCAAAATCCTATGAGACATACGCCACCAAACCTCCCACACTCCTTCATGGCACCTGTGCAAAGCCATAGAAAGATGCCAAATACAGAGGAAGGACCCACATCCCCCTTATACCATTATAATAGTCTGAAACCACTACATAATTCCTTCCTCAAGCCCAAATAGATCATGAATATCCCCCTTCTACTAGACCGCAAGGGCAGAGCCACACTCCAACATGATTATTGTAATGTCCCTCAATCTATAAACATTGAAACATTTTAATTTTTTATGGTTATGTTGTGAAAGTTTGAGAAAAGACTTTTATGAAAATTATATCATCATAAACATTGAGGATGATGAATATTTTTGTAAATATTATTTTTAATTTATTTTAATTAAAAAGGAAACAAATTGATTAGAAAATCCAATTACAAAGAGTAAATCATTATTCCATGGGTGAGTGAAAAATATAAAATCCACCAGAGTAATCATTGTCCATGGGACAAGTGGAACCCTACTCGCAATGGTGTGGGATGTGAGGGAATAAGCATGTGTAAATTTAGGCCATATTCAAGTATATAGGAGACAGGACGTGATTAAATACTTATAAGGAAAACTGAGTTTGATGGTTTTGAGAAAAAATCAAACTCTGAGATTTCTGGAGAAGATTATACAATTTTATGTCTATGAAATAATAATTTAGGATCAAAGTGAAAAGAATAAGTAATATTGGTTTAGGAACCAAAGATGCCCATATACTATATCTTTTGATACCTGGTAATGATAGTTTAGGGACCAAAGATGCCCAAGGTATTTGAAAACCCTGCACAAAGGTCATAGCTTCAACAACTCATTACATATGATAAATATATACATAAAAACTTAAATCTTATCTATGGAAAATGCAGACGGTCCTTACCTGTTAAGAACTGGAATACCATCGATTTTACTTGATGACCATTCGTTTTCCTCACTAGACAAAGCGATGCTATGCAAACCACAAAACTAATTTAGTTGTTGAAATTAAAAAAAAAAAAAAAAAAAATTAGACATATTTCTAAACGAAACCACTGTATATATTAATAGTTTTCACCAATGTTACCTCATGATATCATTCTGGTGTTGTAAGAGTTTTGTGTTAAAATTATAAAAGAGATTTTGAAACCCTATGGCCACTGAGTTGAGCAATAGTTATAGAGATTACCATTCGAAACAATAGAACGGAGGGTTGGCTATGAGCTTCTAAACCAAAAATATTAAAGAGTCGAGAACTGTGTAGGTGGAGTACCACCAGAAATATTAATTGTGCCAACTACGTGGCATGTATTTATGGCATAACTCGAGCTTACATAAGGTTAAACTTTTAAAGAATTAAAGTCTTAATATTATTTGATAGATACATTTTCCTTTCTCGTTAATAGTTGGGGACTAATTTCATAACATGGAGATTCATAAGGATCCTAATCCCAAGAGGGATAGGATCGTGGTGAAAGGAAATCCTAAGGTTGAATGCTAGGGCAATACCAAAGGTGGATAAACGATTTTAAAATTTAATGTAATGGTTTCGTTGTGATAAATTTGACATTCTAATTCCACTTTTATATATTTTACATGCTTTATATAAAATTAAACGAAATCCATAAACATTATGGATATGGGCCCTTGATTTTCGGTTGGCTATCAATACATAGATTACAAATGATAATATAGATATTATAACGCCTTTGAATATGGATAGTGTAATAATTTTAATAAAGATAAAAGGAAAGGAGATTACCAAATATAATTAGGGATAAGAATTCATTTCCACGTTTTGGAACTATAACGTGTTTTATGAAGTATAAAATTTAGTTGTAAGAGTAAGGATACATGAGACAAGGTAGTACGAATAAATGTATAGCGGAAATAATTGTAAAGGTAGGTTGCATTTACCTAAAAGTCAATAGAACCCATGTTAAGCTGACAACTAGAATGGCGGCAGGTCTTATATATATAAATGAACATCACCAATCCTTTATTATGTCATAACAAACCATGATGTTTAGATAAGAGTATCAAACAATCTTATGTATTGAATGAGAATAAATCGTATGTTAAGTATAACTATATAAATATGCGCTTACCAATGGAAATATTTAAAAAAAAATGAGTAATAAAAGACATCACACTTACCCAGACTGCAAGACACCGACCTCTACTCCCACAATGAGAAATCCCAAATGCATCCCTCGTATCTTCTCACACAATTTTATCATCCACCGTGACCATGGTTGTGATTAAATTTCGGCAAGCTCGTATGTGCCTACTGACCCTCAACACTCTTAAAACTATATGCACTGGTATGCTTCTCCATTCCAAATGTCCAATGGTCGCACACCTATCCATATTGAAATGACTGATCATTAAATAATTAAGGGATGGGGAGAGTGGAAATTTGTTGGGCAGTTGATTTGTAGAGTTGGATGTCATTGATGTCAACCCTTAGAGCATTCAAGATACCCCATAGTTGTGATCGATATTGATGGTGAGTTAGTTTTCATTGATGTCAACAAGAATGGTTTATGTCAACATATGTGATGGGTGCATTTGATGACATCTACACGAAGCCCCAAGGGTGTCGTTATGGAACACAAAGTTGATAAAGGAATAAGGACATGAAGGATAGTGTAATTGTAGGTAACATACTCATAAATGGATAGTCCTCATCGTGTCATGTCCAATGGTTGTGGTACATCATGTGGTTCCTCATGGTTAGGGAGATATGCCTTCATGAAGTTGGAAGCCCCAAATAATGATCAAGAAGCCCCTAATTGGTTACAAGTCATTAATGAAAGGGTAAAGTGGTTGTGACACGAAATTTCAAGAAGACCTAAGATTAAGGAGAAAGTTACTTGGAAAAGGTATCTCAAAGAGTCTGTCATAAGTATATACACACATTCATTGAATATCTATCTTGTGAGAATATTTTTGGTATATTGGATAATCTAAGGTTGAGTCTGAGGCACCGGAGAAATTGCGAAGGAAGAGCGAAAGTTTCGGAGTTGCAGAGAGCAAGGTTTTTTCTGTAACCCTAATTAAGCAGGCCCTCATGGGTTAGCTTGAGGGTGTCATGCGAGGCACCCCCATGGGTTGTCTACGGCTCGTCACATGAGGCCCCACTAGACAATTGTCTTAGTCCCACGAGGATAAGAAAAAAGAGGGAAAGGATGATAGTGTCATGTTGTTGAGGACTGAGGTAAAGCCACAGGTCTATGTATCAATATCAGAGGCACCAGATTAGTTATAGATGTATAGGTATGTTATTCTATGTGTTATGAGGTTACAACTTGGTGATATTGTGGAACATGCTTGAGGCATGACTTTGTGAGTTTTGGTATAAGGCTTGAGGCACATTTTGGATGTATGATACATGTTGGTTAAGGTATATTTGTTGAGGTACATTGTTGGTGTATATATTGGATAAATTGGTACAATATGGTTTATGATAATTGGTTGAGGAATATCATGAGTGATATGTCACATGTTTGAGGTACATGGTCTATGGATTATTGGCATGTTGTTTGAGGTATGTGGTTGAGGATATGGTGCATGGTTAGAGGCATATGTTGGTGATCTTGGTACATGCTTTGGTATTTTGTTGAGGAACTTCATTATTGATACCTTATGGTACATGGTGTATGAGATGATTGAAACCTATCATGAGTGATATGGTATATGGTTGAGGCACATCTCATGGTACATGGTTAATGGTATGGTATATATTTGATGCATTATATGGTACATGGTTGATACATGATATGGTATATGGTTGATACATGATATGGTACATGGTTGATACATGGTATGATATAGGTTTTGGTGCACGATTTGGTACATGGTACATGTATTTATGTACATGGTTCATATATGGTATGGTACAGGTTTGGCACATTGTATGGTATGGGTTTGGTACATGGTGGAGATACATATCTTGTGATGATATGTTGGTGATCTTGGTACATGCTTGGTAGAGGCATGTTTTGGTGATGTTTGAGCATCTAGTTGAGAAGTGTTCTTGGTGATCGAGAATCTGGTATTCTATCAGTGGCAATGACAGGTTGGTGACAATGACAGGTCGATCATAGTGGTTGGTTGGTGATAGTGATAGGTCAAATACAGTGACAGTGAGAGGTTGGATACAGTGACAGTGACAGGTTTGTTGATGTGACAGTGAAAGTGATAGGTTGATTGATATATCAATGGTAGTAATTTTGGTACTGAAAGTTTGGTCTACACTTATATTTCAGGGAAGCATGACGAGGCAAGGAAAGGGGGTTGTATCCTCCTTTCGGTTGGTGGCGGAGAAATCAGGGAGTTGAAGCTTCCTTCAGGTTGGATCTTGTAAATCAGGGGGTCATAGCCTCCTTCTGGTTGGATCTAGAGAACTCAGGGAGTTGGAGCTTCCTTTAGGTTGGAGCCTGTAAACTAAGGGGTTGGAGCCTCCTTCCAGTTGTAGCTGGTAAATCATGGATTTGTAGGTTCCTTCACGTTGGAGCCTCTAAATAAGGGGTTGGTTCCTACTTTCAGTTATAGCTGGAGAATTGTGAAGTTGGTGCTTCCAATGAATGTATTCTTGACAATATATACAAAAGCATTGTGTTTTTTTCTCTCATTTGGGTTTCCACGTAAATTATGGTGTATTGTGTATTTGATGTGATGTTGTTGATGTGATGTTACTTATGTTTATATGCTCATGATATATTGAAGGCAATCATAGATGATACATTGATGATATATTGTTGATAAATTTGAATTTTATATATTGTGGTTAAAAGTGGTAAAAGTGCTCATATTGATTCATCCCCCCCTCTTAGTATTCCAACATTTTGGATCAGAACAAGTTCCTTCAAGGAAATAGTTTAACCACTAGAAGGTAGATCATGGAGTATCTTGAGATTGGAGTACCACAATTTGATGGTCAGAATGACTAGAGATATGAAATGTGGAGCATAAGGATGAAAGTATTCATACAGGAACAAGGATATGATGTTTGGAAATTAGTTGTGACATGGTACACCGCTACAAAGAAACCTCTGAAGGCTATAGCCAAGAAATAATTGAAAAGAAATAACAAAATAGCAATGGATTTCATCTTGGATGGATTAACTAATTCAATAAAAGTGAAAGTGGGGAAATTTTCATCAGCTAAAGAACTTTGGGATAAGCTACATAATCTCTAGTTTGAGGAATATCCCATCACAAAGCCAAAGAATGCTAAAGAAGATGCAGGTATAGAACAATAAGAAATATCCTCATCATGTTATACAGATTTGGAAGAAGAATATTGTGAAGAAGGCATAATAGATCTTGAAGCAAAACTAATCAGTGCTTTAGATGAACTAAAGAAAGAAAGATAAGAAAACAAGTCACTCAAGAAATAATTGATCAAGATAAAGGAAGGTGTTCAAAGTTCTAAATAATTCCAAATAGAAGAATGATCCGGATTATTTTCGGCACGAAATGAGAGCAGAGATATAATAAAGAAATGCACAGAGATATCACGTATATCCAGTAATATAACAAAAATATATCATAGATGCAACCATAAACACATAGATACAGTAATACACGATTTCTAATAATGAAAGAAATGTACAGAGACTGTAAAAATACAGAGTGAAAGACTCGCTAGAATGGTGGCAGCTTATCTCTGAGAAGAGATGTGACGGCTACTCGCATTCGCAAGAAGATGGTTACAATGAGGCCCTGGAGGCCTTTTTACAATAATCAGGAATGCCAAAAGTTCTAGACATCCAAAAACCTAACCCTAGGAGATGAAGCGCCAAAAGTCATGTGGGCCTCGTTTGGGTAAGTTGGTGCATCAACTTCCCAGGGTCGTAACTTTTGCATACGATCTCCGTTTTAGGCGTGTGATAGCTCATTGGAAAGGTATCGTCGAGGAGATTCATTTTGGGGGCTCAATTATGCATTCGGCTATCATTGAGAACCTCGATCTTGAAAAACCTTCATTTAGGCCCACAAAATGGCCCTGGAAGTTAAAACCTGCTAAAAATAGTAAATTGCCAAAATTGCCATAAAGTTATTTTGAGCCAGTTGGAAAAGGTGGGTGGCCACCAATATCCACCTGGATCAATCCTCCCTCCTTAGGAAGCAATGGTCTCCATTGCGTTGAGTT
>ML792982.1:259090-289519 GCA_009831015.1 Picea engelmannii | reverse complement strand
TGAACAGAGAAATAACCTTCTAGCAGATTTAACCATTTATCTAGGGCATCTGCATCTATTTGACCTTCAAATACAAGAATATCAAAATTAACCTGTACCTTGAAAGGTGAGGTGCCTCCAAAGTGGTCGCTTGATGAAGATGCGCCTGATGCTATCAGTAGGCATTGAAGGATGTGGGAAAAATTCTCCATCATTTTGTCCCTCTGTCGCGTGAGAGCTTGCTCAAGCAACGGACTCATAGGATCGTCTGCTCCATCGTTTTTATTTTCTTCTGCCATTGAGGGTTTCTTGGGTGTGCGAGAGAGATTGTACTCAAGAGAGACAAGCTCGAGACCCAACTTGCTATATTCGGACCTTGTCGGGGACATGCACTGAGAAACGATCAAGAGCAGCCTGCTCTGATACCACTGATCCGGATTATTTTTGGCACGAAATGAGAGCGGAGATATAATAAAGAAATGCACAGAGATATCATGTATATCTAGTAATATAAAAAAAATATATCATAGATGCAACCATAAACAAAGAGATACAGTAATACATGATTTCTAATAATGAAAGAAATGTACAGAGACTGTAAAAATACAGAGTGAAAGACTCGCTAGAATGGTGGCAGCTTATCTCTGAGAAGAGATGTGACGGCTACTTGCATTCGCAAGAAGATGGTTACAATGAGGCCCTGGAGGCCTTTTTACAATAATTAGGAATGCCAAAAGTCCTAGACATCCAAAAACCTAACCCTAGGAGATGAAGCGCCAAAAGTCATGTGGGCCCTGTTTGGGTATGTTGGTGCATCAACTTCCCGGGGTCGTAACTTTTGCATACGATCTTCGTTTTAGGCGTGTGATAGCTCGTTGGAAAGGTATCATCGAGGAGATTCATTTTGGGGGCTCAATCATGCCTTTGGATATCATTTATAACCTCGATCTCGAAAAACCTTCATTTAGGCCCTCAAAATGGCCCTGGAAGTTAAAACCTGCTAAAAATAGTAAATTGCCAAAATTACCATAAAGTTGTTTTGAGCCAGTTGGAAAAGGTGGATGGCCACCAATATCCACCTGGATCAAAGAATCCAAAATGATTAAAGAAACATACAAAAACCAGTTGGAAGAAAAGCAGTGTCTAGAAGCTAAAATTGTATCACTAAGAAAGGAAGCAGAGCAGAAAGAAGAACCAAAGGAAAACAATCTTGAAGCATAACTCAGTCAACGAGAAAGAAGACTTGAATAATAAATCATCTCCTTGAAGACACAAAGAGAACATAATAAGTAATGAAGATCCAAATGATGAAGAAAGAAGAAGAGGTTGAGAAGCTTGAAGCAAAAGTTGTTACATTGAGAGTTAAAGTCATCAAGCTCAGCAAGAATGTTGAAGAGAGAGAAACACCCACATCATCCATAAAGAAAGTTGAAGAGAAGTACTCCATATTTCCAGAAGGGAATAATGAAGAAAAAGGTAAGAGTTATGCAGAAGTACTCAAAGGAAGGATTCGTGGTCAGCAAGAATCAAAGAAAATGAGTATAATAGAGATACATCTTCAAGAAGACCTTCCATATTCAAGCAACAAAGAAGCATCGATCGAGATGAAGGAATCAAAAGAAGAGAAGATCATGATAATCCAAGGTAGGAATTCAAAAGAAATACACCACAAAGAAGATCATTCACTCCCAGGTATGTAAGTTTCGTTTATGGTCATTGTTTTAATTTTACTAACTTTGGACATAAAGATGTAGATTGCAGGGCTTATGGAATAAATGTTCATGCAAGAAATGCTTATGTGGCTCCACATAACATTGAATGTTACAAATTCCACAATTAGTGACAAATAACTTAGATTTGTAGAAGCATTATAGAGCCCACCATGAAAGAAAACATCAATGTCGTATACACGAAGGTTTGAAGAAGAAAAGAAAGACAATAAGAGCAAGTGAATAAAGAACAGGTCCCAAAGATCACAGGATTTGCAATAATGCAAGAAAGAAAAGAAGAGAAGGTGAATAAAGAATAGACCCAAGATATTTTACTCTCAGGAATTGTAGTGCAAGATCATAATGAACCCACAGAGAAAAAGGAATAATTCAGAGCTCAGAGAGATGATTAGTCTACAGACAAAGAGGGATATTACTTCACATTAGGGTGGATTCCTCCATTGTTTTGACACATGCATTTTGGAGACCCCCGGGAATAAGAATATTGAAGAGGGGGATTCTAGGCAATAGATATTACAGATCAAAGAACCATTCTTTGAGTACCTTGAAGTGTTTTCAAATACATATTCAGAGAAGTCAGATAGAAAAAGTACAAAATCACATATTGATCAATTGAGAAGCAGTGTTCCTATATAGATATCAAAGGACTATCATTGAAACAATTTCCAGGTAGAGATATATTCATTATAAGTTTAAGGATGTGTTGCATATCAGTGGAAATATTTGATTAAGTCTAATAAATTGGAATATCTGATGATCAGTTGCAGCAAAGAATCCTTTATAATAGCACAATGACAAATGGGTCAACATTGTGGAAAGTTGAGTAGCAGAGTTATGAATAAATTATGACATATGGACAGAGATGTATTTATGAGATCATTGGAAGGTCTAGCAAGATACATGATGGATCATATTTACAATTGGAATCAGTGGATTCAATGGACAAGTATAATTAGTTGGTCACAAGAAGACAAGCAGTGAAAGGCATAACAAAAAAGGAAAAGGCAAACCTTCAATAGAAGTTATATAATCAGAGGGACATTATTGAACAGTATGGTCATTGATGTCTAAACAGTGAACATGACAGGCCATGAAGATTTGAAGTCAAGAAAATTTGAATTTGTTTTATATATGTCAGATATTTACAAGAGGAAACACCAATGGACAAGAAGCCCCAGAAGAGAGGAAAGGAAGAGTATGCAGGAAGTCCCATATTGTTCTACATCTTGCAAAGAAGTTAAGGGGAGATAAATCGTCATAGAAAGATATCAGCAAAGAAATATTAGAATCATGTAGACAAGGGAAGTTATCCTTTTTCCCATGATGTCAAAGGGAGAGAAAGAGAAAGAGACAAGTGCATGAATTCTAAGAATGATTGTTCAGAGAAGCTATAATTTCAAGGGGAGTCACTCTTTTCTATCAAAAGAGAAGAGGAACTTGGAGAGAAACATGTGAAGAGAAAGAATGGAAGAATTAAGATAGGGGGAGCATCCCCAAGGGGAGATACCCTTTTCCATTGATGTCAAAGGGGGAGAGAAAAATTGAGAGAAACATTGATAAGGAGCGATGGTCACAGGGAGAGCATGAGTGTTGCCATCAATTTTGGTGTTGCAATCAATGCCAAAGGGGTAGATTATTGGATAATTGTTGGACAGTTGATTGTCATTGATTTCAACCCTTAGAGAATTCGCGATACCCTGGAGTTGTGATTGATATTGATAATGAGTTAGTTTTCATTGATGTCAACAGATGTGATGGGTGCATTTGATGACGTCTACACGAAGCCTTGAGGGTGTGGTTATGGAATCCAAAGTTGATCAAGAAATAAGGACATGAAGGATAGTGTAATTGTAGGTAACATACTCATAAATGGATAGTCCTCGTCGTGTCACTTCCAATGGTAGGTGGTATGCCACGTGGTTCCTCATGATTAGGGAGATATGCCTTCATGAAGTTGGAAGCCCTAAAGAATGGTCAAGAAGACCCTAATTGGTTACAAGTCATTAATGAAAGGGTAAAGTGGTTGTGACAAGATATTTCAAGAAGCCCTGAGATTAAGGAGAGAAGTTACTTGGAAAAAGTATAAATACACCTCAAGGAATCTCTCATAAGAATATACACACATTCATTGAATATCTATCTTGTGAGAATATTTTTGGTCTATTGGTGAATCTGAGGTCGAGTTTGAGGTAGTAGAGAAAGTGTGAAGGAAGAGAAAAAGTTTCGAAGCTGCAGAGAGAAAGGGTTTTTTTGTAACCCTAATTAAGTTGTCCTATTAGGGAATTAACCCCTCACGTAGGTAGAATACTATATTTCCATGTAATAAAGGTCAATATTAATAAGGCCTAGCAAGAAGGAATAATAAGTCCAATGTAAGAAGACCTAATAGAAGCTTTCGCTTCTAGAAGGATATTCTTCTAGATGGTTCTTTTGATAGACATATTTAGTATAAATAGGAGTCAAGGGTATGAGAACTTTTTTCTTGGATATTATTCTAACAGAGCTCTGCTCAACTGGAGGTTGCCCCCTTTAAGAGGAAAGTTAAATTTTCTCTCAGTAATCAAAGTGTTATTTATGGTATTATTCTAGCATCATTCTGGTATTATTGTGGTGTTATTTTGGTTATATTATTTTTCATCTGCCATTTCTAGCTATGTATTTATGTTCTGCATACTTTTTATATTTGGAATATTACAAGTGGTATCATATCACCTTCCTCGGCATAAAAATTGTGGGTTAATTTTTTTCAAGGTAGAGATGTATTTCGACGTCTTTAATCTACATAAGTCTATCGTTATGCACATAAACCTCCAGTTGAGGATTCATACACGCAGGAAATACAAGTGGTACTTAAGATCACATCTTTTGGCCACCCTTGTAACCCTTGTTGGTACCCCTTCGAGTGGTAGTGCATCAGACAACACCTGTATATGGATCTACCTAGATCTCCTAAATCCCTCAATAGATAAATCGATCAACCGCCTCACTGCTATAGTGCCACCGAGAATAGAACTCAAGAAGATACTCTCTAGTACCTAGGTAGTCGGGTAGTACGACTAAGGGAACGGTCTAGCCTCCTTAGTTGGTGCCCTGAGATATTGGGTCGATTACTACTATTGGACTCTACACGTATATCAGAGAGCTATAACACAGGAAAAACCCTTGTCTGTAGAACCCTTGAATACCTAACCCTTGGGATGGAAACGAAAACAGAACAGACAAGATCTATTGTGGTGCAACTGTGTCTCCTGCATTCGAGTTGCGAAATTACTACACATTTCTTTCTGTTAAGCATTTGGACATTTCATCACTGCAGTATTCTTCAGATCGGACTTATAAGGACTAAAAATAAAAAAATGGATCATGTTGGCACCATTATTTGATACCTATTCCATTGGATTTCTCTCTTCGCCCTTATCGTAGTCATACTATCATTTTTCAGCAAAAACTTTTTTGTGGACCCAACACCCTTATTTGGGCTTTACCCCATTGGATTCAACTCGTCGCCCTGATCGTTGTGATACCCTTCACCCATAACCCAATTTTTTTATGGTCCTACCCACCCCTTTTCATGTTCCCTTGTCATCATGGCCCATACCCGTAGCCAAGACTTGGAAGCTCGCTTCAATACTTTGCACTCTAATTTCACAGAAACCCAACAAGAAGTGTGACAACTCAGTGCCAATATTGTCTCCATCAATCAAAAATGCATTCCTCCATCCCTGATCCAGTCGCTTCCTCAATCACGGAACTCAAACAAGAGCTCAAACAAGGCATTACTACCCAGCTCGAATCTGTTGCTACGATGATATGCGCCAAGTTGCATATCCCTGCAGATCTTCCCTTATCTAACCCGCTGTTTCATAGAAAAGGTGAAACTTCCTCTCATTCCTAGAATTTTCAGCCCCATCACTTTTAGTGTGATCTACGCCTTCCACGTGTGGATGTGACCAAATTTGATGGATTGGATCCCACTGGCTGGGTAACTCAAATGGAACATTACTTCTCTTTGTATGACATTAAGCATGATTTGGCCAAACTCCGGTATGGTGTTCTCCATCTAGATCAAGAACGCTAGAAATGGTGGCAATGGAGAAAAAATGCTCGCCAAGGGTATGTGTCTTGGACACACTTTGTGGCAGATATTTATGAACACTTTGACACTGACACCAACCATTTAGGTTGTTTGAAAAAGTTGAAACAATCTGGCATAGTGGAAGAATTTATAGCTTCTTTTGAGCAACTGGCTTTTCGTACAGAGGTCATGTCTGATGCTTTTTTCTGAGAATATTTTATCAGTAGCCCCAAGGATGAGATTTGTTCTCATATCCTCATGGCTCGGCCTCAAATTTGGGTGGATGGTACTAAAAGAGCTAAGGAATCACAACAGGTTGTCTCTTCTCAAAACCGCAAACCCTCCTTTATTCCTTGCACTAAACTAGTAACTCCCACTCCTCCTTCTACTCCACTAAAGATCCAGAAATTGACCAGGGTTGAAATGGTTGAATGCCAACTCAAAGGACTTTGTTATAATTTTGATGACAAATATTTTCTCGGACACAAGTGTAAGGAACAAAAGATTTTAATGGCCATCTCGGAGGATGTTTTGGAACAGGATATTGAGGCTCCCCTTGTGTCTGTGTCACCTGAACCCACTAACATAGCCCCTCCCTCAGACCCTCCTGAAGTAGAACCGGTCATTCCCCTAAATTCTCTCACTGGATTCTCTGCTCCCCAAACCCTCAAGCTAATTAGTTACATCAAGCATAGGAAGCTCATCATTCTTGTTGATAGTGGAAGAACCCAAAAATTTATTCATCGCCGCATTGCCCAAGAAACTAATTGTTATATCTGTCCAGTCAACAATTTCCAAATCATGATTGCCAATGGTGGGTCCATGAAATGTGGAGGGCATTGTGAAAATGTGTGTCTCCAAATTGGTGAATACCATCTAAAATATCATATGTTTTCTATCCACATGGGTAGTTGTGACATTGTGTTGGGTGTAGAATGTATAAGGACTTTGGGTCCCATTCTCATGGATTTTAAGGAATTAACCATGCAATTCAACCAGGAGGGCCAACAATATAAGTTCCAAGGCATCACCCCTGATTCCCCGGAGATCATTAGTTCTCATCGCATGGAAAAACTGCTCAAAAAAGGTCATTCTGGCATTATTTCCCAACTCCATGCCATACAAGCCACTAAGACACCCTATGTGCCACAGGACCTCCAATCCATCCTCTTTAAACATCAAGTGTTTTTTTCCACTCCCCAGGGACTCCCTCCTTCCTGTGGTATTCATGATCATTCCATTCCCCTTGTCCCAGGAAGCTTTCCTCCCAATATCCATCCTTGTCGTCACCCCTTTTCCCAAAAAAATGAAATTGAGAAAATGGTTCAATAAATGCTCAACACAAGTGTTATCCACCCTAATACGAGCCCCTACTCTTCTCCTATGGTCATGGTCCTTAAGAAATAAGGTTCTTGGTGCATGTGCCCCGACTTCCACGCCCTCAACAAACTCACCATTAAAGACAAATTTCTCATTCATGTCATTGATGACCTCTTGGATGAATTGAGTTGCGCCCAGTTATTTGCTAAAATTGATCTTCGTTCGGGCTACCACCAGATCCGTATGAAAGAGGAATACATTCCTAAGACTACCTTTAGAACTCATGAGGGCCACCTGACCCACTATGATTTTTTGGTCATGCCCTTTGGCTTGTGTAATGCTCCCTCCACTTTCCAAAGCCTCATGAATCATGTCTTCCGTCCTTTTCTCCGTCATTTTGTCTTAGTTTTCTTTGATGATATCCTCATCTACAACAAAACCTAGACAAACCATCTTTCTCATGTGGATCGAATTCTCCATCTACTCTCTCAACACAAACTTTTCCTCAAACAATATAAATGTGATTTTGGCATCTCATAAGTAGAGTAATTGGGTCATCTTGTTGGCAAGGACAGCATCAGGGTGGATCCTAAAAAGATTGAAGCTATGCAATATTGGACTCACCCAAAGACTCTTAAAATATTGTGGGGATTTCTGGGTTTAACAAGTTATTATCACAAGTTTGTTAAGAATTATGAAAAGATTGCAACACCTCTCACTGCACTCCTTAAAAACAATTCTTTCACTTGGACTCCAACAACTGCTTAGGCTTTTCAAACGTTGAAGATGGCCATGTGCACCACTCTAGTCCTGGCCCTTCCTGATTTCACGAAGACCTTTGTCCTAGAATGTGATGGTTCCGGGAAAGGAATTGGTGCTTTCTTTATGCAAGAGGTTTAGCCTTTGAACTTTACCAGCAAACAATTGTCTGAGAGAAACTTGGGAAAATTAATCAATGAAAAGGAAATGTTGTCTATTCTGCATGTTATGGATCTTTGGCGACCTTATCTATTGGGGAAACACTTCCAAATTAAGACAGATCATCAAAGCCTCAATTATTTTCTAGAACAATGTCTTTCCTCCCCCGAGAAACAAAAATGGGTGACTAAGCTCTTTGGATATGATTATGAGATCATTTACAAAAAAGGCAAAGACAATGTGGTTGTTGATGCACTTTCCAGAAAATATGAAGATGAAGTGTCTCTTTTTTCTCTCTCTTTCATTGTACCAGAATGGCTCCAAGATGTTTGCCAAGAATGGCTACACGATCCCAAAATTTTGCATCTGATACAACAATTGTAGTCCAATTCTCCAGTTTACCCAGGGTGCTCTTGGCTCAATGATGAGCTTTGATACAAAGGTCGTTTGTATTTAAGTAAATAGTCAAAACTTAAATCCACGGTACTTTCTAAGCTTCATGTCAGACAATTGGCTTAGGTTGATGGATAGTTGGTATGGATTGTTGGTTGTCATTGATGTCAACCATTGGAGAGTGATATTGTAGATTGATGTCAACCCTTGGAGAAAGTCTGATAGCAAATTTCATTAGCACAAAGGTTTGGGTAATGGACCCAAGGGTGTTTCATGTATAATGGTATCATTTTTAATATATTTTAAGGTAAGACTATTCTATATGGATAGTACTTGTCATTCCATTTCTGGTGGTATGTAGAACGTCACATAACTCCTCACGGTTAGAGAGTTATGGCCATGAGAAGTTGGAGAACCCAGGTTTGGGTAATGGACCCAAGTTTGTCTGATGGATAATGGTATGTGTTTTGATATATTTGTAGGTAAGACTATTCTAGATGGATAGTACATGTCACTCCATTTATGGTGGTATGTGGAACGTCACATAACTTCTCACGGTTTGCGATTTATGGCCTTACGAAGTTGGAGGACCGTCATATGTTGGCTTGAAGCCCCAAAAGGTCAAAGAAGTCAAAGAGATTGCAAAGAAGAAATTATTATTTAAATGATAAAGTAAAGTGACAAAGTCAAGAAGGATTATTTAAATAATAAAGTGAAGTGACAAAATCAAAGAAGATTATTTAAATGATAAAGTGAGGTGACAAAGTCAAGGACGAATATTTAAATGATAAATTAATGGAGAAATTTCTAATTATGGAAAGTGGTTAACTCTAAAAATGAGGAAAATAGGTTAAGTGACCTATAAATGGGTTAAGTGACCTAGAAATGGGTTAAGTGACCTAGAAGATGCTTTCAAGGAAGATATTTAGAGAGTATAAATAAGAGGAAAGGCTCTCTCATTTTACATCACAGTTGAGCATATTGAATATCTATAGGTGACTGAGGTAACCAAAGGATATCTAAGCCAAATTTTAGAAGGAAGGTGAAGAAAAAGAAGGCCGGAATTCAAAGGAGTATAAATTATTTTGATGATGCTTTCTATGGTATGTCATTTACAGGTCATCTCACCATTTTCGCAATAAATTTTTTCTAGAATAATTCAGACCGTGAAATTGATAGGCCATTGAGGAAATATATCAAGGTATCTATGGTAAAAAATTCATCTTGTGGGTCGTTTTATTTTTGAATTTACACTCCATGGAAAATAGGGTTTGTGGCTAGTCCTGAAACTAGTCTAAAACAAGTGTTTTGGGTAAAAACGTCATAACTTCTTCATAACAGATCCAAATTCAGTAATACCATATGTGTTGGTTATAGTATAGTATATAGTATTTTGTTTCACATTTTCAGATCGATTCAACAAATACTCTGCGTGGGGCACACTCTACAAGGTCTCTCTCTAGAATAATCCAGAATTCAACAAGGTATGCCATTTTTGCTATAACTCATTTTCTGAGAGGTTCCAAGTAGTGAAACCTAGAGGAATTGCATAAAACACAATGAAGAACATTGTGTACTATTTTCAAATCTTTATTCATTACAAGTACATAGTTATGATTATTTCAAGTTAGGGTTGTTGACTAATCCAAAACTAATCATGTGAGACTAAAGAAAAGTTTGATGAAAATGCTAGTCTCTTGTTGTTAAAGTTAAGGAAGGTTTGTAGGTATGTGAGCATATACACTAGGTCTATTACAGAGTTACAAATCATATTTGGATGATGAAATTGATGAGGGCATTTTGTTGAAGTACATTTTGGGTACATGGTTGACACAAGTAGTTGATGAGTTAACACATACATTAGGTGTATAGTTGATGATGTTGGTACATCTTGATGAGTCATAGTTGATGAGTAGTTGATACATGATTGGTACATACTTGGTAAATGGTTGGAGGTACTTGTTAGTAGTATTGTTGACACATGGTTTATGGATGATGTATCATACTTGTATTATTAGAAGCACATATTGATATTAGTGATGATTATGAGTTGTTGTGTTATGCTTGGTTGATGCACATCTTTGATATTTGTCTTGATGATTGATCTTGGTGAGTATATCTGATTTGGTTGATAAGATTGATGAGACAGATTGTTGTGATAGGTTGTTTGGACAAGTTGTTGTGACAGGTTATTTGTACAGGTTTGGTGCATGGTTGATGCACTTGTTCATGGTACAGGTTGAGGTACAGGTTGGTGGATGGTTGATGCACTTGTTTATGGTACAAGTTGATTGCAGGTTGTTTGGTACAGATTGGTGCATGGTTGATGCACTTGTTTATAGTACAAGTTGATTACAGGTTGAGGTACAGGTTGATGCATGGTTGATGCATAGTTCGGGTTAATTGTACAGGTTATTTGGTGCAGGTTGATTGATATAGGTTTACAACAGTATATCTCACAGTGATAGTGTGACAGTGGTTCCATTATTCTACTTATACATCAGGTAGGTTTTACGGGGAAAGGACAGGTGGTTGTAGCCACCTTCTGGTTGTATCCAGAGAACATAGGGTGTTGTAGCCTCCTTTTAGTTGTAGCCAAATAATTGGGGAGTTGGAGCTTCCCTCGGGTTGTAGCTTGAGAAACTGGGTGGTTGGAGCCTCCTTCTAGTTGCAGATGGAAAACAAAGGAAGTTGGTGCTTCCAATGAATGCAATTCTTCAAGACATATAAGAAAAAGCATTCAGTCGTTTTCTCCCGCTTTGGGTTTCCACGTAAAACATTGGTGTACTGTGTATGTGTATGATTGTTCATTTGTTCATTGCTTATTTACTCTGCAGTTATTGGATGATAATGATACATTGATATAAAACTTGGATTATATGGTTAAAAAGGATTAAATTTCTCTATTACTGATTCACCCCCCTCTCAGTAATCTAACAATTGGAATCAGAGATGGTTCCTTCAGAAAACAGTTTAACCACTGGAAGTGTAAGTTTTAAACCTGTGAAGTAATCAATGCATAGAGATTCTTAAGAAAAACAGAATTTAATCAATGGTTCATTCACATAGTACACAAAGATTTATACTGGAAACCCTCAATCGAGAAAACCTTTCTTATATTCATTGTATTAAATTTCACCATTCACTATACAATATATACAATTTTTTTAGGTATTTCGTAGATACCAAAACCCTAATCCCTAAAACCGGAATTATTTTTAGTAAACGCTAAAAATAGCAAAAACTGCCCAAAAACAAAATTCAGGGCGCTGCCCCAAACCCCGTCAGCCCTGGGCTACACCCGGTGCTGAATGCTACGCGTAACCAGGGGGGGCATACCTGCCCCCCACTGGGACCCCCCTAGGAAAGCGCCTGACACACATGACACAAACATAGCACTACTACGAGGGATCGTCAAACGCAGTTGTCATATCTGACGTGCCCACACACACACATGTAAAGAATATAACACATACCCAACATGAAGGAGATCATGGATTATTCTAAGAACGGAGTACCAATGTTTAATGGTTAGAATGGTTTTAAGTATGAGATGTGGAGCATAAGGATGGAAGTATTTTTATAGGAACATGGACATTATATTTGGCTATCAGTTGTTATAGGATATGATAGTTCAAAAAGGGCAAAGACTGCAACCAAGAAGGAATTGAGGAAGAATAAAAAAATAGCAATGGATTTCATCTGGGAAGGATTACCTAATCCGGTAAAAGAAAAGGTTGGTAAATGTTCATCAACAAAAGAACTTTGGGATAAGTGACATGACATATATTCTTCACCCATCACAGATTCAAAAAATGTCAAAGAAGATGCAGATACAAATCAAGAAGAATTGTGTTCACCATGTCAAGCAGATTCAAAATATGAAGAGTACATAATCACCAGAGGTATGTTGTTTTGTTTAATTGTGAAAAGCATGGACATCTTGAAATAGAATGCCATGAAGGAAATGAGACAGAAAAACTAATTGAAAAGGAAGACAATTATGAAGAAGAATTGATTAGTGATTTAGATTAACTAAGAGAAGAAAACAATTCACTCAAGAAAGAATTGACGAAACAAAATGAAAGTGTTCACATTTTTTAAGAATCCCAACAGGTCATCGAGAACTTAAAAACTTACCTAAAAGAAGCCAAAAAGATGGAAGAAAATATTGAATATCAAAAGTAGTGTTTGGAAACCAACATAGCAGCACAAAAGTAAGAAGTAGAAATGAGAGAGAAGATATTGACAAATCATCTTAAGGAAAGAACTAACGATCTAAACCAGCTTGAGGTAGAGTTTGGTCAAGAAGAGAAAGGACTTGAAGAAGAAATAATCACATTAAAAAATCAGCTTGAAGAAGCGAAAAGAACATAAGAAGTCATGAAGTCTCAGATAATGAAGAAAGAAGAAGAGTTGAGAAGTTTGAAGAAGAAATTGTCACATTGAGAAGTAAAATCATCAAGCTCAACAAGAACATTGAAGAGACAAAAATATCCACATCGGTTATATAGAATGAAGAAAAGCACTCTAGGTTGCTAGAAAAGAAGAATGAAGAAAAAAGAAAGAGCTATGCAGAAGTACTCAAAGGAAGGAATCATGGTCAACCAAAATCTAAGAAAACTATTGAAGATACATCTTCAAGAAGACCATCCATGTTCAAGCCACAAATAAGCTTCAATCATGATCATGATTAGTCAAGGCAAAAATTCAGAAGGACTACGCCACAAAGAAGATCATTCACTCCCAAGTATGCAAATTTATTTTATAGTAATTGTTTTTATTGCACTAACTTTGGACATAAGGTTGCCGATTGCAAGGATTATAAAAGAAATGTCCAAGCAAGAAGTGTTTATGTGGTCGCACTTAACATTGAGTGTTACAAATATCATAAATACGGACACATAGCTAGTGATTGTAGAAGCATGATCGATACTTCCATGAAAGAGAATATTGATATCATATATAAGAAATTATGGATAATAAAACAGGAAGAATAGGTGAACAAAGACTAGGTACCAGACATTGCAAGATTGACAATAAAACGAGATGAAGAAAACTCTATAGAGAAAAGGAAAGATGTCAGATATAGAAAGGTTTGGACAATAACTGAAAGAAAGGAAGGACAGGTAACTAAGGAACAGGTTCAAGAGATTGTGATTTCAGGCATTGTAGTGAAAGATGAATCCATGGACATAAAGAAAGAATTTAGAGCTCAGAGAGATAATGAATCTACCAATGAAGATGATGATGAATACACATCAGAGCAGGAATTGCTCTGATCCATCTGGCTTAGAGACTCCCAAGTAATATGAATATTAGACAGGGGGAGTCTATGCGATAGCTGTGACAGACCAAAGAACCATCCTTCAAGAAGCTTGCAGAGTTTGAGAAGACAGATTCAGAGCAATCAGTTAGCAGAAGTACAGTTTGATAGATTAATCAAGACTTCATGATAGTATAGTGATAAATGGGTCAACATTATGGACAGTTGCGCAAGTAGAGTCTTGGACAGTATGGATAGAGATGGATTTGTAAGAGAACTTAGCAGGTTTGGACAGATATATGATAGTGGACGAGAGCATGGATTCATAGATTGGTTCAGAGAGTGGTTCAGAGACAAATGAACATTATCATAATGGATGATAATTACACAAGAAATGGCTCAAACAATGCTAATGGATTCCAAACTGACCGATATTTTTTGGACACATGCAGTGCATACATCAGTTCACATTCAAAATAAAGTAATGCTCAGAAACAACAATGAAAAAACTCCCTACGAACTATGGAAAGGAAGCGCAGACAACAACCTCTACATCAAGGTAACTCAAGGTAATATTTTATT
Source organism: Picea engelmannii (assembly GCA_009831015.1). NCBI lineage: Eukaryota > Viridiplantae > Streptophyta > Pinopsida > Pinales > Pinaceae > Picea > Picea engelmannii. The sequence continues at coordinate 275,256 of ML792982.1, read as the reverse complement.
AATTGAAATTTATGTTGATGATATTGTTTTGGAAGTACTAATGACAGGTTAAGCCAGAAATTTGCAAAGGATATGCAGAATGAATTTGAAATATCATTACTTAGAGGACTATCCTTCTTTTTGGGTCTTCATATATGTCAAAGAAACCAAGGAAGTTTTATTTCTCAAACTAAGTATATCAGAGAAATGCTAAAGAGGTTTGGAATGGAAGATTGCAAACTAGTTACCACTCTTATGCAAACCAGTTGCAAGTTGAGCAAAGATGATGATTCAAAGTCTAAAAACCAGAGGCAATACAGGTCAATGATTGGTAGATTACCACATATGACACCATCCAAACCAGATGTAATGCACGCAGTTGAATAGGTGGCACGATTTCAGGCAGCACCAAAGGAATCACATGTATTAGCAGTGAAGTGGATTTTCAGATATCTCAAAGGAATAGAAGAGTTTGGATTATGGTATCCAAAAGAAAAGGATCTATCACTTATTGCCTACACAGATGCAGATTGGGTAGGTTGCATTGATGATCGATGAAGCACCAGTGGAGCAACGTTCTACTTGGGTAAGTGTTTAGTATCTTGGCTAAGAAAGAAAGAAACATCAATATCCTTATCTATAGCTGAGGCAGAGTATATTGCAGCAACAACATGTTGTACACAGGTTCTATGGATGAAATAAACTTTGACAGATATACAGGTTGAGTATGATGAGCCCATTCCAATCTATTGTGATAATACAAGCGCCATCAATATCTCAAAAAACCCGGTGATGCACTCCAAGATGAAGAACATTCCAATCAACTATCACTTTCTACGGGAACAGGTTGCAGAGAAGAACATCAAAGTTGAATATGTGGGAATAAAAGAACAAGTGGCATACATCTTTACAAAACCGCTTCCACAGGAAGCCCTTGAGTATCTTCGCCAGAGACTAGAAGTAATTTCTACTCCAAAATGAATTCTTTTGAATGTTTATCTTATATGTCTTAGATGTACATGAGGAAGCACCATAAATAGGACAAAGGGGGAGATATTTATTAGATGCAAAGGTAAATGCTTGGAGAGAGAGCATAAAGGCATGTTTCCAAGGGGATTGATTGTCACAAGGGAAGAATGAGCGATGTGAATTTAGAGTGATACCCTTTGTCAAAGGGGGATATATTATTCATATGAAGGGAAAGAGAGTATTCAGAGGCTTATAAACATAAAGAAAAATCAAAGGCATGTAGACAGGGGGAGTAGCCCTAAGGAGAGTTCAGTCAGGGGGAGAATTCCCCCAAAGGGAGATACCCTTTTCCATTGATGTCAAAGTGGGAGAGATAGAAACATTGATGAAGAGTATAAGCATGAATGTTATCATGACTAAGTGTTGCAATCAATGTTGGTGTTTCCATCAATGCCAAAGGGGGAGATTGTCAGACAATTGGCTTAGGTTGATGGATAGTTGGTATGGATTGTTGGTTTTCATTGATGTCAACCATTGGAGAGTGATATTGTAGATTGATTTCAACCCTTAGTGATTGATGTCAACCCTTGGAGAAAGTCCGGTAGCGAATTTTGGTAGCACAAAGGTTTGGGTAATGGACCCAAGGTTGTTTCATGTATAATAGTATGAGTTTTGATATATTTGAAGGTACGACTATTCTATATGTATAGTACATTTCATTCCATTTTCGGTGGTATGTGGAACGTCACATAACTCCTCACGGTTAGAGAGTTACGACCATGAGAAGTTGGAGAACCCAGGTTTGGGTAATGGACCCAAGTTTGTTTGATGGATAATGGTATGATTTTTTATATATTTGTAGGAAAGACTATTCTAGATGGATAGTACATGTCATTTCATTTCTGGTGGTATGTGGAATGTTGCATAACTCCTCACGGGTTGAGATTTATGGCCTTACGAAGTTGGTGGACCCTCATATGTTGGCTTGAAGCCCCAAAAGGTCAATGAAGTCAAAGAGCTTGCAAAGAAGAAACTATTATTTAAATGATAAATTAAAGTGACAAAGTCAAGAAGGATTATTTAAATAATAAAGTGAAGTGACAAAATCAAAGAAGATTATTTAAATGATAAAGTGAGGTGACAAAGTCAAGGATGAATATTTAAATGATAAATTAATGGATACATTTCTAATTATGGAAAGTGGTTAACCCTAAAAATGAGGAAAATAGGTTAAGTGACCTATAAATGGGTTAAGTGACCTAGAAATAGGTTATGTGACCTATAAATGGGTTAGGTGACCTAGAAATAGGTTAAGTGACCCAAAAATGGGTTAAGTGACCTAGAAGATTCTTTTAAGGAAGATATTTGGAGAGTATAAATAAGAGGCAAGGCTCTCTCATTTTACATCACACTTGAGCATATTGAATATCTATAGGTGAATGAGGTAACCAAAGGATATCTAATCCGAATTTTATAGAGAAGGTGAAGAAAATAAGGCCGGAATTCAAGGGGGGATAAATTATTTTGATGATGCTTTCTAAGGTATGTTATTTACAGGTCATCTCACCATTTTCACAATAACATTTTTTTATAGAATGATTCAGACCATGAAATTGATAGGCCATTGAGGAAACATATCTACGTATATGTGGTAAAAATTTAGTTTGTGGGTCGTTGTATTTTTGGAGTTACACTCCGTGGAAAATAGGGTTTGTGGCTACTCCTTAAACTAGTCTAAAACATGTGTTTTAGGTAAAAACGTCATAACTTCTTCATAACAGATCCAAATTCAGTAATACCAAATGTTTTGGTTAGAGTACAATCTGTAGTATTTTATGTAACATTTTAATATTGATTCAACAAATATTCCGTGCAGGGTATGCTCTACAAGGTCGCTCTATAGAATAAACCAAAATTCAACAAGGTGTGCCATTTTTTCTATAACTCCTTTTCTAAGAGGTTCCAAGTAGTGACACCTAGAGGAATTGCATTAAACACACTGAAGAACATTGTGTACTATTTTCAAATATTTATTCATTACAGGTACATAGTCATGATTATTTCAAGTTAGGGTTGTTGACTAATCCAAAACTAGTCATGTGAAACTAAAGAAAAGTTTGATGAAAATGCTACTCTCTTGTTGTTAAAGTTAAGGAAGGTTTGTAGGTATGTGATCATATACACCAGTTCTATTACAGAGTTATAAATAAGATTTGGATGATGAAATTGATGAGGTAATTTGGTTGAGGTACATGCCGGGTACATGGTTGAGACAAGTAGTTGATGAGTTGGCACATACATGAGGTGTATAGTTGATGATGTTGGTACATATTGATGAGTCATAGTTGATGAGTAGTTGATATATGATTGGTACATACTTGGTACGTGGTTGGAGGCACTTGTTAGTAGTATTGTTGACACATGGTTTATGGATGATGTAGCATACTTGTATTATTAGAAGAACATATTGATCTTGGTGATGATTATGAGTTGTTGTGTTATTCTTGGTTGATGCGCATCTTTGGGAGTTGTCTTGGTGATTGATCTTGGTGAGTAGATTTGATTTGGTTGATAAGATTGATGAGGCAGGTTGTTGTGATAGGTTGTTTGGACAAGTTGTTGTGACAGGCTATTTGTACAGGTTTGGTGCATGGTTGATGCACTTGTTCATGGTATAGGTTGAGGTACAGGTTGATGCATGGTTCAGGTTATTGGTACAGGTTATTTGGTGCAAGTTGATTGGTACAGGTTTATAGCAGTATATCTCACAGTGATAGTGTGACAGTGGTTCCATCATTCTACTTATACGTTAGGGCGGTTGGACGGGGCAAGGATAGGTGGTTGTAGCCGGAGAACATAGGGGGTTGCAGCCTCCTTCTAGTTGTAGCCAAAGAATTGGTGAGTTGGAGCTTCCCTCATGTTGTATCCTGAGAAACTAGGGGGTTGGAGACTCCTTCCAATTGCAGCTGGAAAACAAAGGAAGTTGGTGCTTCCAATGAATGTAATTCTTCAAAACATATAAGAAAAATCATTCTGTGGTTTTCTCCCTCTTTGGGTTTCCACGTAAAACAATGGTGTATTGTGTATGATTGTTCATTTGTTCATTGCTTATTTACTCTGCAATTATTGGATGATAATGATACATTGATATAAAACTTGGATTATGTGGTTAAAAAGAATTAAATTGCTCTATTATTGATTCACCCCCCCCTCTCAGTAATCCAACACTTCATGCTACACCCACAACTGGGCACTCTGGGTTTTCCAAAACCTATGACTAGGTCAAATGTTCTTTTTTGGGGGGAGGGTATGAAACAATACGTTCGTAATTTTGTGGCTGAATGTGATGTGTGTCAATGCAACAAGGGAGAAACTGTCAAATCTCCCGGCACACTACCATCGCTTCCGATTCCACCTATTATTTGGTGGGATATCTCTATGGATTTTATCATAGGCTTACCTAAATCAGGCAATAAATCAGTCATCATGGTGATAGTTGATTGTCTTTCCAAGTATGCTTATTTTTGTGCTCTTCAACACCCATTTACAACATCTACTGTGGCTCAACTTTTCATGGATCAGGTATTCAAGCTTCCTGGCATGCCACATTCTATTGTTTCTGATCGCGACCCAACTTTCACGAGTAATTTTTGGCAAGAAATGTTCAAGCTACAAGACACCCAATTGCATCTCAGCACAACTTATCATCCCCGGACTGATGGTCAAACTAAAGTTGTCAACAAATGTTTGGAAATATATTTGATGTGTTTTTCATCGGAAAGGTAAAATCAGTGGGCTCAATGGTTACCACTAGCTGAATGGTGGTACAACACTTTGTACCATACAACTACACGCATGACTCCTTTTGAAGCGGTATATGGACAAAATCCACCTTTAGTCCTCTCATACTTATCATGTGTCTCAAAGGTCCAGGCGGTTGACCAAACAATTATAGTTCGAGAGGTTATTCTTTGTACCCTCAAAGAGAATTTGGTAATGGCCCATAAATGAAGAAACAAGCAGATCAAGGTCGCTCTGAATGTCAATTTGTAGAAAGGGGATCAGGTGTTTCTTTGACTGCAACCTTACAAGAAAACTTCCCTCAAGGCTGACCATTGTCAAAAACTGGTGCCCAAAATTTATGGTTCTTATACCATTCTCAAGCGTGTGGGACAAGTGGCCTATTAGTTAGTTTTTCCCAGTCATTCTAAGCTCCATCTTGTTTTTCATGTTTCCTTCTTAAATAAGGTGATTGGAACTAAGTGCTAAACTCAAACCAACCTTCCTGAGTTGGATGAAGAAGGCTCAATTTGGATACAACCACAAGCAGTTTTGGACTAGCGTGAACGTCGGCTGCGTCAACGAACAATCAAGGAAGTGTTAGTCCAGTGGAAAGATACAACTCCAACAGATGCCACTTGGGAACCAGCTACCATTTTGCAACAATTTCCCCATCTCAATCCTTGACAACAAGGTTGTTTTAAGGGGGAGGACATGTTAGGGACCTAACCCCTCACGTAGGTAGAATAATATATTTTCATGTAATAAAGGTCAATATTAAGAAGGCCTAGCAATAAGGAATAATAACTCCAATGTAAGAAGACCTAATATAAGCTTGTGCTTCTTTCCTCTAAATGGTTCTTTTGATAGACATATTTAGTATAAATAGGATTTGAGGGTATGAGAACTTGTGTCTTGGGTATTATTGTAATAGATCTCTGCTCAACTGGAGGTTGCCCCCTCGAAGAGGCAAGTGCACATTTCTCTTAGTAATCAAAGTGTTCTTTCTGGTATTATTTTGGCATCATTCTAGTATTATTGTGGTGTTATTCTGGTTATATTGTTGTTCATCTACCATTTCTATCTGTTTATTTTTGTTCTGCATACTTTTAATATCTGGAATATTACACGTCCCTCGCGGGTCAGATTGAGGGTGTCACGCGAGGCACCCCAACGGGTTGTGTACAGCTCATCATGCAAGGCCCCGCTAGACAATTGTCTTAGTCCCGTGAGGACAAGACAAAAGAGGGAAAGGATACTAGTTCCAGGTTGTTGAGGCATGAGGTAAAGCTACAGGTTTGTATATCGGGATCAAAGGAACTAGGTCAATTATAGATGTAAAGGTATATTATTCTATTTGTTATGAGGTTGCATCTTGGTGATATTGTGGAACATGCTTGAGGCATGAATTTGTGAGTTCTGGTATAAGCTTTGAAGCACATTTTGGATGTATTATACTTGTTGGTTTATATATATCTATTGAGGTACATTTTTGGTGCATATCTTGGATATATTGGCACATGGTTTATTATAATTTGTTGAGGCATATCATGAGTGATATGGAACATGTTTTAGGTACATGGTCTATGGATGATTGGAATGATGTTTGAGGTATATGGTTGATGATATGGTGCATGTTTAGAGGCATATGTTGGTGATCCTGGTACATGCTTTGGTATTGTGTTAAAGAACTTCATTATTGATATCTTATGGTACATGGTGTATGGGATGATCGATACATATCATGAGTGATATGGTCTATGGTTGAGGCACATCTCATGGTACATGTTGGTACATGGTTGATGGTATGGTACAATTTTGATGCATGATATGGTACATGGTTGATACATGGTATGGTACAGGTTTTGGTGTATGATTGATGCATGGTTTGGTACATGGTATAGGTATTGATGTACATGGTTGAGGTACATGGTTGATACATGGTATCATACAGGTTTGGCACATTGTATGGTACAGGTTCAGTGCATGGTGGAGATACATATCTTGTGATGATATGTTGGTGATCTTCGTACATGCTTGGTAGAGGCATGTTTTGGTGATGTTTGAGCATCTGGTTGAGAGGTGTTCTTGGTGATCAAGAATCTGGTGTTGTATCAGTGACAGTGACAGGTCGATGAAAGTGACAAGTCGGTGACAATGGCAGTTTGATGATAGTGATAGGTTGGTGATAGTGGCAGGTTGGATACAATGGCAGTGACAGGTTAGATATAATGACAGTGATAGGTTGGTTAATGTGACAGTGACAGTGATAGGTTGATTACAGGTTGATTGATATATCAATGGCAATGATTGTGGTAGTGACAATTTGGTATACACTTATAGTTTAGGGTGGAAGGATAGGGCAACGAAAGGAGGTTGTAGCCTCCTTTTGGTTGGTGTCAGAGAAGTCAAGGAGTTGGAGCTTCCTTAATGTTGGATCCTATAAATCAGGGGCTCGTAGCCTCCTTCTGGTTGGAGAGAGAGAACTAAGGGATTTGGAGATTCCTTCAGGTTGGAGCCTATAAACTAGGGGGTTGGAGCCTCCTTCTAGTTGTAGTTGGTAAATCAAGGAGTTGAAGCTTTCTTCAGGTTGGAGCTTGTAAATAGGGGGTTGGTGCCTCCTTCCAGTTGTAGCTGGAGAATTGGGAAGTTGGTGCTTCCAATGAATGTATTCTTGACAATATATATATAATCATTATGTGGTTTTCTTCCATTTGGGTTTCCACATAAATTCTGGTGTACTGTGTATTTGATGTGATGCTACTTATGTTTATGTGCTCGTGATATATTGCATGCAATCATAGATGATATATTGATGATATACTTCTAACAAATTTGAAATTTGTATATTCTGGTTAAAAGTGGTAAAAGTGCTCATACTAATTCATCCCCCCTCTCAGTGTTTCAACAAATGTTCCTCATTTTTCACTAATTTCCCTTGTTTTATTGATGTTACAAGATTATCCCAAGTTTAAAATTCCCCATTCAAGGTCCTCCAAATGTGATAAAAGGAGATGCAATTAAATTGATGAGAAATATATTTAGTTTGAGCCACCACATTTTTTAATTGATGCCTCTCTATATTCGAGTTGAATTTTATATTTTGAATAATGAGTATAGAATCTTTGAAAACCATCATATTTTTAATTCCTCGCATTTTAGGTAAGGGTAGTCTGCACCAGAAAGAATAATCCTTTTCTAGATTGTTAGATCCCTTCCCAATACCACAAAGCATAATAATTCATCTTGTTCCCCCTGGGCTAAAAAAGACTCCCACTCTCTCCTTCCATCCTTGGGTTTTTCTTTGAAGCACCATCGAAAAAGAGTGTGTGAAGGTTTTGATGCAACCTCCATTCCAAAACATTAGCTATCTCTTGCTTGAGTTGTCAATGTGGATGATGACCATCATGATTTGAGGGGAGTCGAACTGTTATACTAAAATGAAATTGCCTTATCCAATCAACTTCTACATTATCCAAAACCTCATCATGATGGGAGATTTTTCCACCCATATATTCTGTCAACATAGCCATTTCTCTAGATGCCATTTTATATGTCTTCCTGACTTCATTATTATATATTTATTTTTTGTTTCTTGATAACCAAATTTACCAACAAATATACTTAGGTAAAGATATCCACATTCCTTGGAAAGTATTTTAGTTGCAAATGTTCCTGGATATAACTTGTTCCATTACATGAACATCTCCTCGAAAGATGTTGGTTGTACCACCTTCTTCTTTAATCCCCCCAACACTAGAATCCATACTTCTAGAGTATAATCACATTCTAGAAAATAGTGATGGGTAGATTCTTCCTATATAAGACACAACACACATATCAATGAACCTACAATGCCTTTTCTCTTTAAATTTTCAGCCATAAGAATCTTACCATGCACCAAAGTCCATCTAAAAATATTTAGTTTTGGCAATCTGTCACTACTCCATAACTTCATCCATAGGGAATATTTTTGGGATTTTATGTTGGGCTTGAATAGTTTTCTATATCATGTAAGAACATAGTAGTATGTGTCCCCCCACCCTCTCGAATCTACATTGTTTATTTTCAATGGAGCACAACTGGCAAGGGACTACAATAATTCTTCAGATAGATTGTTTAAATAAGTTGGAGGGGATTTAAGATTTCATCCCATCCATGGCCTCAAGATGGGATCCCAAGTAGAGATATCAAATAGAGTGAATATGTTCCTCTCTTCCATCCAAGTTTTCAAAGGGAGAATTTCATCTCTATTAATAATGGATGGCCTACCATTTATGTTGTCCAACCATATCTTCACATGCTTCTCATTCCTTAGAGACCATGTTAAACCTGTCTGGATTAGCCGAATAGATGCTTAAATAAGATTAAAAATTGGGGACCCTTTCTGCCTCCTAAGGGGATTTTCTACACATCTTTTTCTTGCCCCTATGAAGTAATTTTTCCACAACATTCTCTTCCACCATTCCATAGAGTTAGTAATCGTTCTCCACAAAACTTTTGCACCAAGAGATATATTCATCAATATTGGGTCCCTAATACCCAGTCCTCCTCTATCTTTTGGAATTTTAACCACCTTCCAATTCACTAGGTGATACTTCTTAGTATTGGACACCTGTGTCCCGACAAAGGAACCATTTGTTGGCATAGGGGCAGACCCAGTGTTCAACATTAACAGTGCACCAACAAACCCTAACTACTGGCCCTTATGGCAACACCTACGAAGCATATGAAGTCTCACCTGAAGTAGAAATAGGGGGGGTGTAGGACACAGGTGTCTACAACCAAAGGAAATGCAAGATGATTCCAAAAAAACAACGCAAAATAGCCCAAAGATTCTTAACAGTAGTATGCTTAACTTCGCAAAGTAAGTTATATCTTCTTACCTTAATAGGAAAATTAACAATGCAATAACAACATAAAAGGTAGTAACTAACAAAGCATCAAGCACATGGAACAAAAAGATTTTATGTGGTTCACCCCCTCCCTAGGGCTATGTCCAAAAAATTGTGTTTATTGATAGAATAGATGAAAATATACAGTTCTATCTATGCACGCAACTGCAGATCCTTCTCTCTCTCCTCTTTATCTCCTAACCCTGTGCACCCAGCTGAATACCCAAAATACGAGAATACCCTAAAACATAACACTTCTACATCTAACACCACTATTGCCTCTCTCCTCTCGACTCTTATAGACCTCTATTTATACATTCCATGACTCTTAGAAAACCCTAGACCGAAGCCCGAGGGACAAAACCCTAGATCCACATTGCCAAAACCCTCATTTTAAGGACTTCGTTGACCTGTTCCTCCTTTTCTGTGAGGTGCTCCAAAGCACCCATTAGTGTCTTCCTCTGCTTGTTGACTTGTCCATGATCTATCTTCTTTGTTGCTTTGTCTTCCTTGATCTTCTCTTTCAACCACTTGCTTTCCTTTACTTTGTTCCTTCTTTTATGCTTCTTTAACCACTTCTACCCTTCCTCGGTTTGTGTGCCTTTCGCCACTTCGTACATTGTCTTTCTTCTTCCTTAATATTCTCTTTCTTCCTTAATACATAACCAAGGGCCAATAGAATTAGTAATCATTCTCCACAAAAAAATTGCACCAAGAGATATATTCATCAATATAGGGTCCCTAATACCTAGTCCTCCTCTATCTTTTGGAATTTTGACCACATTCCAATTCACTAGGTGATACTTCTTAGTATTGGACTTACCTCCTTGCCATAGAAATTTATGAATATTCATAATTATCTGATTCATAATACTAGGACGATAAAGAATGGTTGAACTAAGATAGAGAGGGAGGAATGAAAGGACATATTTTAAGAGAACCACTCTCCCTGTTGGATTGAGCCATTGTGACCCTCACTACCCAAATTTGATTGTGACCTTGTCCAAAAGACTCATCCAATATTGGGAAGAGGGACCCTTAATAGAGATCAGGATTCCCAGATAGTGGAAGGACAACCATTCTTCTACAACAAGAAACTAGAGAGTCCTCCAAATTTGGTGCAAAACCTATTGATTAGCATGCCATCATAAATTTTACATTTTCTTTTATTGATAACTCTACCTGAGGCTTCCAATTAATCGATAAGATCCTTTTAAATATACTTTCTATTATAATATAGGCTCCCCCTAATAGGATAATTTCGTAAGAAAACTATGAGTGATTTATATTGTTCACACCTCTAACTATTCTTAATCCCAAGAGATTCTCTGCCACCTACTTTGCCTCCAATTTCCTACCAAGAGTTTCAACCATAATGATATACAGAAGAGTGGAGAGTGGGAAACCTTTCTGTAGACCCCTGTTGCCCTTGAAAAAAGGAGTTGGGTGGCCATTGACTAGAGGAGCGATCCACAAAACACTAATATAAGAGGGTATCCATTGCACACCATTAGCATTAAAACTTAATTTTACCAAAACTTTAAATAAAAATGAGTGCCTTACCCTGTCAAAGGCATTGGCCATATCTAATTTTATGACCATCCCTTTTTCCTTGGCCTCGAAACTGGAATGGATTGATTCCTATACCAAAACGATATTATTAATGATTTTTCAGTTTTGCATAAAACCCCCTTGATTCTCTGAGATGAGTTTAGAAATGTACTTTTTTAAACACCTCACTATAACTTTGGTCATTATTTTATAAGAGGCATTACAGAGAGAGATGGGCTGAAATCTGTTGAAACTTGTGGGATTGGATTCCTTTGGAACTAAGTCTAAGAAGGAATAATTTGTACTTCCCCCTAATCTACCTATTTTTTGAGAAAACAATAGAATCCTCTTTAAATCTTTCTTAATTATATCCAAAAAAAAATATGGAGGAGATAGAAAATCCATGTCTAGAGGATTTATCTAGATCAAGGGACCAGATTTCATTTTTTATCTCTCCTTCCTCAATGGGTTGGGAGAGATCCTCATTCTCAACCTTGGAAATGAGCTCACGAATATTCTCAAGCAAATCCTCTTCTTTCTCATAATTAATCATGTCATATTGTTTATAAAGTTTGTTGAAGTGATGGTTTGTCACTTCCTTGATTTCTACAAAATTAGAAATCTTTGTAACATCCTGTGTTATTTCTTGAACATTATTCCTTGATTGGTAGGATTTTTCTTGTCTGTGAAAGAAGCTTAAATTTAGATCCCCTACTTTTAGCCATAGGATCCACTAGTTAGTCCTCCAAAATCTTCTTCTTCCTAGATCTCCTTTTGAAGCTTTGCTTGCAATTCCATCTCTCTCTACTGTAATGACCTAGATGTTTCCTCTTCCTCAATTTTTCTTTTCAATTCAACTAAGATTCCCTTGATATTATATTTTTCCATGGTGGGGGAGACAATTATTTTTGGCCCAGTATTTTAATGCATATTTATTCAATCTTAACTTGTGCTCCCATATATAAATAGGGGTTCCTGGGATCCAAGTTCTCTAAGATCCTTTAACTCATTCTACTACCTCCACAATATTTTACCATAGAGAGTTGTATCTAAAGGGGAGAGGGCCATAATCAGGGAAATCAAGGAAGGTAAGGGAAATGGGTTTGTGATTGGAAGTAATGGAAGGGAGAATATGGGACTTGAAGGAATAATTCTACAAGAAACTATTACTATGGACAAGAAATTGATCCAATTTGATATCTATGTGCCGAGGGCCATCCCTTTTATTGGACCAATTATATTTCCCTTTACTCGATCTGATATCAACCTTTAATTAGATCTTCAATATTTTCTATGGATGTATCCCTTACAACACTTCCACCTCTTTTTTCATTCTTATGCAGCACTATATTAAAATCACCCACTAAAATGCTATCCTAGGAAAATTTTATTTGAAAATATTTCAAAGTGATCTCTAATGTTGTTCTTTCTCCACATAATTCACCGACATATATAAATTGAGCAAGATGAAAATTTTCCCTATATGAATAATTTTAAACCTAGTTAAAATCCAATTTGCAATTTGATGAGAAAATTCAAGGCTTACCAAGTGTGGGTTCCATAGTGAGAAAATCGCCCCCAAGGCTCCCCTCGATTCTTCTGTTACTCCTACTATTTTTCGTTGTTGTTTACCAATGAGAATTGCTTCTTCTACCTTCATTTTGATCTCTTGGATGAAGATAACCATAGGTTTTTTCTTCTTTATTAGATCCTTAATCGCAACATCTTTTTGGGCACTACCTAGATCCTTGTAGTTCTAAGAGACAATACTAATTAGTTATTGAAATTTTTAGAGCTTCCATCCTTAGTAGATGGAATGTTCCCAGTAGATTTTGCGGTTTTTTTCCTAGGGCCTAGCATTTGTCCAATCATTTTTTGCAAACCCACCATAATATCCTTGGTCTCTTGCTCCGCTCTGACAATGTGAAATGGTTTCCTTCCATATCTCGGTGTAGTTTCCTTTGACCCCTACTCTATTGAATATTCTCTTTTTAAGTCGATTGGTTCATGGCCTCTTCATCTGGGGGAGGGCGTGCCTCCCCCTTAGGGGGTTCCTCCATTATATCTCGCAAAATATCTATGGTTTCATAAACAGATTGCTCATCTCAACACTCCAAGTGGTCATTCTTTTATTAGTCCTAAAACACGTTAGGATAAATGATCGTTATTGCTAGCGAGAAAATCCCCCTATAACTATACCAAGGTCCTAATTATAGACAGAGCAATGACTCCCTTAAAATTCAATCTAATTCCTAAACTACCCCAAACATTCTAGAAAAGATGAACATAAAGAAATAAGAAGGTGGATCAGAAGCAGTACCTTTGATCCAAATGTTTGATGCCGGCCTCCTCGAGCTTCGTTGCTTCCTTGGATGTTGGTCTCCTCCCAAAGCTGACCTGCATCAATGCTTAGGAAAACAAGGCTACAAATATTTTATTTCTATTCATCCATTAAGGTTAAATATAACTCATTATGCATAAACCAAATGAAAAACATAAAGATATCATTTGGGACAGGAAAAACATTCTTTTATTCAAATGCAAAGATAAAAAATTACAACCTTTGCAGGTTGACACTCCGCGAACCTGGTTCAGGCTCCTCTTAACTTTTCTTCAAGTGCACCTTCCAAATTCCTTCTCTCACAGTCTTCTTATCACTCCAATGGAAGGGAAGGGCTTGTAAGGGAGAAAAATGCTAGAGAGGGAATGTTGAGGCAAGAACACAAAAAAGGTTGCAAATACTTGGGCAAGGAGGGAAACGGAATGTGGGTAGAGTTTCATTGTTCTAATGCTTGATTGTGGAATGAGACCCCAAGACCTCATTTTATATGACAAAAGGATAGTTATTTGGTTTGGGGATGAGCTATAGTAGGTGAAATGGTCAGGAAACCTCCAATAGCCCGTTAATTCCGCCAAATTCCTTGCAACTTTTTATTTTTTGCAACTTTTGGAGCTATACGCGGGTTGTTTAGTATGCAACAAGCGTATGTACGCGGGCTGTCTAACATGCATCAAGCATATGTATGCGGGCAATAGTGTAGCTGGGCGTGTACATGCTCTGAAAAATGGTTTTTTAAATAAAGTTCCTCAGCAGTTATTTGGAAAATTATGCAAGTAGGAAGGCCAATGCCAAGTATGCATAAGTATGGAACTTTAGGGCTATAACAGATACCCCCTAATGTGTGAGGTCAGAATAGAAATTGATGGCCGAAATACATTAAAATATCTTCACCAACACGGAGTCGAGTGAGCCTAGGATCAAAGTTTGGGAGGTGCCATTTGCAAAACAATAATTATCTCTCTAAGGCGGGCATACCCATGCTCGAGAGGAACAAATCATGGCTTCCAATCAAGTACATTGCAGATCCATGTCATATAAATGTATAAAGTGTAGCCGCGAGCAATACACAATGGATGTACATCTCAAAATCAGTCGAAGATATACAAGTACAATATGCATCTTCAAGAAGCTTGTGATGTTTGTGGCTGGAGATGAAGACTTCATATCTCAAGCAACAACTTCAAGATCTTCAAAAATCAGGTAGGAGTACAATAGGAGTGTAAAACTCACTACCCTGAGGTCTTCGAAAAGCCGTCGAGAAAAGACTAGAGGATCTCGATGAGAAGGAAGAGAACTTTGTCGATTTTGAATGAGGACTTGAATGGACTCGCGGGATGGCAGACTCATGGAATTCAAGAGACAAACTGAAGAATGGCCGAATCATGTTGGGTAAAACTTCCCTTGGACAAAAGAATGAAATATGATCAGACTCAGGCAGCGTAACATTGACATAAGTCTGTGATGCAGAAGACACCACAAACTCTCCATATGTTTGGAAGAGTAACCAAACGGAGGAGGACATAGCTCTATGTAGAAAGAACATCTTCTTAAGGTCATACTAGATCTCAATGCTTAACGAACAAACGAAAGGATGTGCTTTGTCCAAGGGAGACTATCTTTACTGCTGAAAAAAGAATGTATATTTCTCGTCCCCTCTTTTTAGAATATTTGATTTTTTTTTTTTCAAATTTTTAAGGAGCTTGAAAATGA
This sequence comes from Picea engelmannii, assembly GCA_009831015.1. Taxonomy (NCBI): domain Eukaryota; kingdom Viridiplantae; phylum Streptophyta; class Pinopsida; order Pinales; family Pinaceae; genus Picea; species Picea engelmannii. The sequence continues at coordinate 260,031 of ML792982.1, read as the reverse complement.
ATAAAAGAATGCTACGTTACAAAGAAGGAACGAGTGTCGCGAGCAAGAAAACTAGTTCCAAGTGCATGGAACATATTGATGCTCAAGGCAAGGAGACATGTGCAAGATAAGGACACTCGGGGAAAATTCCTCCATGGGTCAAGGTGTCAGATCGCAGAGGAAAAAAGTGTTGCAAGGTTTGCGTATAAGGAATGCTTTAAAGGTTCAGTTGAGAGCAACATGGCGCTGACATTAGGCCAAAGACGCAAAGATGAGACCCGCAATGCGATTAAGCATGACATAACAAGACCCCTTCCATGTAATTTTTTTACGAGCCCAAGGAAGGTAAGATTGGTGGGCTTTTCAAGTTTAGAGAGTTTGAAAAAACGTTAAAAGAAAACTCCAGGGAGTACCTTTTTCGCATTTAGTCCAAACGGCTCGAAAAAGGGGTAAACTTGCACCGAAAGGACATCTATTCAAAACCATTTTAACGAGTGTGAAAAAAACAAGATCACTCATCTATCTTCTCAATTTTAAGGAGTCTGAAAAGAGCTTAACTATGGACTCACAACCTTTTTTTGAGGTTAGTCTCCTTAGCCCGAAAAAATATAAAAATAACTGAGGAGAACTCTTCCGGCGAGATGAATCTCCCGAGACATACCTTTTTTCTGCAATAATCTACTAGTTGGAAGAATTTATATTAATCAATTTATTTTTGCTAAACCTCAAAATTTTGGTGGTTAAGTTGAGAAAATACCAAAGTCTTCTAACATGCTACATGGCCTAATAATAAAACCATATATAACACATAAAAATGTGTTTAGCATGCCACACTCTCTAATAATAAAACCATATGTAACACATAAAGATGTATTTAGCATGCCACACCCTCTAATAATAAAACCATATTTAACACGTAAATACCAAATTTATGCAAAACAAAAGTGATTTTTTCATAACCT
>ML792982.1:242891-258090 GCA_009831015.1 Picea engelmannii | reverse complement strand
AATATACGAACTAAACAGGGAAGTAAATGATTCCTGAGATGAGATGGGGCGCACTTGGCAGACAGGGCAAGGCATGCATGATGGATTGAGAATCTCTGTCCTTCTCTCTGCTTATTTTCTTAATCTGACAAATCCGTCCGTGACATGGGTGCCCGGCCCGACTTCTCATCCAACGGCCTTATTTTCGCATTTTTCTAAATTTTTCTCATCTTGTTCTCGTTGTGGGAACTGTGGCGTCGTCATTCATTCTGAAATCAAAAGAAAAAGGAGAAGCCTGAGCTGACAACTGGCGCCCTATTACCTAATGTCAATTCCTCTTCCGTGCCGCTACACGGCACTAAGTATACTGCTTGTCAGACAGATGATATATTTCCATATATTATTAGCGTACAGTAACATAATTGCCACACCCTGCATTTCCAAAGTCCAGACATAACATAAGCAGAACATCATATCGCCTTTCATCTTCCTCGATGGAATCGGTCGATGTGATTACTTAAATTATTAGTGATTGGAAATTGGAATACCTGCAAAGTAGACCAGATCGACCACCTGTCGTTTGTATGTTTATTTAGAACTTGCTTGCTTTTCCAATGTGTCCAATTATCTAACGCAGTAGTCTAAACGTTGGCTGTTTTTCTGTAATTTTTTCCTTTTGATTTTGCCCAAAATCTGGTGATGAATGGTTGGATCTGTAGATTTGAGTGGTTAAGTTTGTATAATCTCAGTGCTTCAAGAGTTTTTCAGTGCGCTGAATTCATTTATGCATTCAGAAATACAATTTAAACAAGAAATAGTAATTTTATCCAAATTTATATCGCCAGATTTAGGGCAAAAAACCCAAAAGATAGAACGTTTAGCGAATGCCTTATCTAACTATGACTTGTTTGATTTTCCCAATCTATCTAACCATCTATCCAAATTCCTCCTCTTGTTCATAGCAAAGACATTGATTCCTATATAGGTTAGAAATGTAGGAGATATAATTTAGTGTTGTTGAGGGTATTCCATTAAATATTTGATTCTTTTATTCTTGGGTGCTAGGCTTGGAGGTCATAAATTATGGAGAATATGGAAACAAATATAAAGAGTGTTTATCATAATATTATCCAAATAGCTTCATGTTGAGAAACACACGTTTCATGATATTATTTTTACAGAATTTGGCACAATTTTACTCATTGTTTTAGTGATATTTCATGTAATGACAATGATATACGTGTTCACAAGGATGGACAACTTCAAGAGTCCTCTTCTTAAGATCCATATCTTTCTCTGAAATCCTATGTGGAGAGGGGAGAACGTGAAACCAATTCAGTATGCAAGAGTCTCTTCACTACTTCACCTCATTGACCTTGATCTTCATAGACTGCCCTCATGTAACTTTTGAGTGGGTGTTTTCAAAGGGCAAGAAAAATAAGCCTATTTGTACACACATTTAGCCTACTTTTCTATCCACATGTTTTGAACCTCAAGAGTTGATTTCTCCCTAACTTGATCGCTACTTAGACTTGTATCTTCGATGCAGTGATGGCCTCATTTAGCCCCTAGGATCTACCAAAATCCAATTACTTTGCATTGAAACAAATCACCATATTCCTTGAGAACACCATATTTCCCAAACTTGATCCTCAATGCCTAAGACTAAGGACCACTTTATATTCTAATTCTCTCCCTACTATGAGATTAGAAGATGATTCTTTTGTCTCTTCAAAGATTCACTTTAGACTCACGTAACTTATGAGGACTAAATGTGTTTATCTCTATTCCTCGAAGAGATGTCCAACCTTCACCCATGACTCACTAGAGACTAGTTTTCCTAACTGACGCACACATGTTGATTAGCTCTTAATTCTAGCCCTCTAAGACTAGTAGGAAGAGGCTCCATGACCAACTTCCAAGCTCACAGTGTAGCTTTGCAAGGCATTGTAGACCTAATGATTTCCATGGCATCATGCCCATAACACATTTCTTTGCAACCTTGAATGTTAAAAGTGCTTCTCTAGAGAAATATGTCTTAACCAGCTAACCTCCTTCTTGAGTTTCTTCATCGTTCCTATCTCATTGACTATCACTCCCTAGAGATTTTCTTTTTTTCTTCTTCTTTTAGATTCTTTTCCCTTGGAATACGTTTTTTCTTCTACTTGTCATCTTTACATATTGTATACTTTGCAGTCTTATATGCCCACTTTAACTTTGTTAAACATTAATATCTAAATTAAATTAAACCATTTCTAAACTAAAATATTTTATTTAAATTACAAATTAAAATTTAAAAAATATATATCCAAACCAATACTATACAAGAATAAACTTCTCTTCAATGAGAACTGTAACACCCCGGTTTTGATCCCTATGAGCTAGAATGTATTATGTAAATGTAACTTAGGCTAGTGATCCAGTAAAGTTGAAAAAGGGGTCGGAGTGCCTAGGAAATGTAATACTTCAAATATATTAATAAATACATCGCTAACTATAGGACAAATAAGGACAAGATTTATAGGGGGCTATGATTCCACGAGAGAAGGGGCTAAAGGGGCTAAGTCTTTTCTTATTATTTTATTCACCCATCTTGGTTTTAGTTGGGGGGAGTTGTTACATGATCTTCTCGAGGAGACCACGTGGTTCTTGGTTCTTGTAATTATATAAACTCTCTTTTGGGTTGTTTGGGGGTTAATGATTCCTTCACTCATTCGTTTGGGAATAATTCACTCACTCATTTTCCTCATTCTTGTGAATTCATGTGCTCTTGGTCTGGGAATGGAAATGAATGGTTGGAGGAGAAGAGCCATTGCTAGATGGTTGAGGAATTACTGATCATTCCAAGAGGGAATGGATTCATGTGTGCATGAGATTGTTTGCATTTCTGAAAGAATTGTTCACCATTGAGAATCCTTGGAGTTTCCAACATTGATATTCCTGACCAATAGCACTGGAGCCCTAGAGAGAAATGGAACAACTTAAGGGACTACATGGAAAAGAAAGGAGTTCATTTTTTTGGGTTGTGCAGGATGCAGAGGAAGAGAGTTGGAAAATAGGATTGTTGTGTGGTTGGGAAAATTTAAGAGTCTGTTAGCTAATTGTTGTGTGTAGAGTTGGCCTAGGACCCATCCTTGTGGATTCATAGCCCTATCTCGAGGGTGAGTTGTTGTTAAGATTTGGAACAACAATGTTTATGGTTGGGAGGAACGTCCTTGGTCTACAGCCAGTTAGAGAATGGTTCAATTAATGATAAGTGTTCTCTGTGTTTTTTTTATATTTATATTTCGTTGTGTAAAATATTATTATTATCTTTGAGATATGTATTTTTAATGTTCCTTCTTGTCGGTTATTATTGTTCCTGGCATGATTAAGAATTATTTTATGGCTTAGTATGTTCTGGTTAATTGCATGTTTGGATTCATGTTCTGGATTAATTTAAGATTGGAACATAAGTTCGAAATTAGTGCAAGAGGAGGAATTTGGAAGTACTAAGCAATGGGTATGTTTCAAATCAATATCTGAGAAAATCGTTTTGGTATTTGTTGTACCATGTATATTACAAATTAGCCTCAGAGCGTTCTTAAGGTGTGATTTGATATAGCCTAGCCCAACTTGGTGTCTCGATACATTACACAGTAGTATCTGACCCTCTAGTTCAAACATTGGACCGGTATGGGATAGAATGAGTGCGAATTTGGGAAATTCGTTGTTGCAGACTTCAATCTGCGTGAGTTTGGGGGAAAAAAGAAAAATGAGACAGAAAATTCGTGAGCAGATTCGATTTTTAAATAACTCGGAATTGTCTCAGATATTTAATGGAGTCATTCGACCAAGTTGCAGAGATGAATTCGACCTACAAGGTCGAAAATTGTATTTTAATGGTTGTTGTAGTGCCAGACAAAGTTTAATGAATCAACAGTTGAGATCACATTAGATCTCGATATCAATGACCTCGATTTGTTTTGGTAAATTTAAAAACTTATAAAGTTTTCATAATTTTTCAAAGGGGGGATATTGATAGCCATAATCTATTTTTGGCGTTGGAAAAAATGAAAGAATTGGTGACTGAGATTCATTTTTGAGGTTTTGGAAAATGGATCAGATTAATAGTCGAGATCATTTTGAATGGAAGATCGAATTCCCAAATTCATCTGAGTTTTGGTAAAAAAAAAATTAAGTGTTGGAGTTGGCCAAGAGAATTCGTCGATAGTCGACGGTTGGGTTGGTTGGATTGGCGAAGTGTTGGTCGCCAATGGAAATAGTCAAAGTTCGATGGTCAAGTTGGCTAGATTGGTGAAGTGTTTGGTCACCAACGAGAATCTATGATGGTCGATGGATCGACGATCGAGTGTTAGTTGATTCAATGAGGTGTCTGGGTGGTCCAAGGGAAATGGTTGTGTGTTGGTTGATTCGACAAAGCATTTCAATTGAGCAAGAGAAATTGTCGATGGTTGGGTGTCGATCGATTTAGTGAGATGTTCGGGTCGTCTAAGGAAAATGGTTGACGAACAATGAAGGAAATATGGTGATGATGTTTCATGCCACATCATCATCCACGTGTCATACCACATCATCATCCACATATCATGCCATGTCATCCAGAATGCCATGTTAGAGTTTACGTGTCATGCCACATCAACATCCATGTGTCATGCCACGTCATCCAACAAAAGTTGTTGATGGTCAATGATTGAGTTCGTCAAATTGGAGAAGTGTTTTCAACAGTCAACAAAAATGGTCGACGATCGAGTCGACCGAAATGGAGAGAGTGTTTCATCTACCAATGGGAATTGTTGACAGTCAGGTCGGTTGGTTCAGAGATGTGTTGTAATCGGTTTCCAAAGGAAAAGGGTTGACGACCAATGGTCAGGTCAGCAGTTTGGGTAGTATCGACAAATCAATGGTCCAAATTTCTTTTGATTTGAGATTAACAATGCAAATTGCCAAGTAAGCAAGATTGTCCATTAGTTTTTAAAAAAACAAGTCTAGATCCATTTTCTTATTTTGGCCATAACATGGGCATATTAATTCAGATTGCGATGAAACGTTTGGGTTTTGTTCAACAAGAGGAGATCTAAAAAAGTGCCAAAGAGGGGCATTTCCCATTTCTGCTTGGATTTGTCAGAAATTGCAAAATATGGATTTTTAAATATCTGGGTCCAAATCATTGGCAGAGATCTAGATTAAGTTTAGATTCTTAGAGAGAGTCCAGAAAGAAAACATGGAAATAATCCATGAATTAATTTAATAAATTATAAGGGTATTGGGATGGGGATGCTGAAATAGGCAAAATACACTATTACGGGCCACTTTTGGGGATTTTTTAGTTTTTCCAGAGAAAACGTTACCCTAGATCACAAAACTGGAAAATTTTACTTACTTGAAACTTTATATACTCATTAAGACAAACAATTTTGATCTCATGAAACTTTTCCAGAAGTGCACAGATTGAGAGATAGCTAGTTTTGCTAAAAAATTCTTTTAAGTTTGAAAGCAAAAAGGTGAAAAATGGCAAAGTTATCATTTTCAGATTACCACATTTATTTATTGGAGGATCAATTTGAAAATATGGGAGTTTTTATGAATTCCCTGTCATTATTTTTATCTATATCTCATACGAAAATAACTCTAGTTCCTGGCATATTTTCTTCTGCAATTGACAAAAGTTGGTCTTTCAATAAAATTACACCCAATGGAGAATGCACAAATGCGATGAAAATGGTTTTTTTAGGAAACCATAACTTTCAACTCCGAGTTCGGAATGAGTCATGAGTATAGTCGTTGGAAATATAATTCAGAGGAGAATAAATTGGAATTATTATAATTTAGAGAATTATGATATAATTCTTCATGAGTTGAGAAAAAAATGATTTGTAGCATTAATTGACGAAATTTCTATAATATGTATAATTCTAACAAAAATGGTTGCTTGCACACTTTACAGAATCAGAGGTATAATCAAATAAATTTAAGACTAGGATTAGATATCAGAGTCATGGAAGTATGATGGAGCTTGTAGAAGCTGGATGAGGCAATAAAGAGCAAGAGGTCAAGTAATGAAAAGTGGATAAAGAACACAAAAAGAGTGGAACAACTGAATTATTAGTCAAATGCTACAGAATCTGGATGAATCGCAAGGCACAACAACAAGGATTCTCATATAGGACATGAAGCCAATGGGTAAATAATTTCATTAATGGGCATATAAAGGAAAAGTAAGGCTCCATAGCCTTGAAGGGAAATATGTGTAGATAGTTGCAAGCTTGACATGAAAGAGAACAAGAAGCTTATGAGGTGATGTGTGAATCATCTATATGTGCCAAGCACATGAGTTCTTAGGAAGGATTTTCTATATATGACTTAGTTATTTATGAAAGTTCTCATAGCAAGAAATCCACTTATGATATCAGAGTTCACGGTAGAAGAAGGATACCAATGCAAAGAAATCAAGGATAGAATAATGAAGGTTCTTTCACTTGTAAAGTGTCTTAAATGAAAATAGACTTCCATTGGGACTGATCTTGAGTGGGAAAAGTATGGCTTCATAGGGAATTGTTAAATGAAGTGAAGAGAACTATTTCCAAAATTGGTAAATCCAATAGACAACTAGAAGTAATAGCAGGGATGTGGAATGATTATGGTTAAGTTGATTCAAGGATGTTGTGGTAGTAGAGTGATGGAATGTTGTGAGCTACCTCATTCCAAGGTGTTGGAATGATTCTTAAAGGTAAAGTTTGGATAGGTCTACCTAAGAGAAGTTGTTGCAAATAGAACAAATTGGTTAAATTGCATAATGGCCAAGTGGAACTTGGCTAGAAATTGTTTGGACCAGGGAAAAATAGTGCAGATGAGAAGAATGGGAGCACACAAGGTAGCAAGGATCTAAAGAAATTCAAGGAAAACCAGCTACAACATAAATAAATAAGTGAACTGAAATAGAAATGCACTAGAGTGGATGATGCATACAATGAAGTTAGAATGCATATGCATTAGTAGGCATGTTGGCAGTAAATGCTTGGTGCATATGGATATGCATTTGTGCATATGTACATGCTTGGATATGGATATGGCATGCGTGTGGAATTAGAATAGAATTTTGTTAGATACAAGCAATAATGATGTTATGGAAATTGAGTATGACTAATGATGGATTATGTATTCATGAAAAATGATATAACATGGTTAAATATGTGGATGTTGTTGTTGCTTATGACTTCCATCTATGTGAAAACCCATGAAGGGTGGTAGGAATGGTGATCAAAAGGAGGGAGGAGGAAGCCTGCGAGCTTCTACAAATACCAGTTGATCAAGTAGCATCAAGTAGGTTGATAACAGCCATGCAGGTATGCATTTGGTTTCTTATGATGCATAAATGTTGAAGGGAATTGAGGTAAGAATTCACTCAGTTAAATTTTTTCAATATTTAAATTGATATGTAATGGTCGAAGGCCTAGAGTATGTAAATTTTGTTGATGCTAGAATGCATTTAGATAAAATGTTAGTTGCATATTGTGTTATGATTGATTATGAGATCATAACCAGGTCAAGTCAAGAAACATACTCCTGCTATAACAATGAATACTCATAGGGATAGTCATGTGTGAGACTGTGATATGGTTGGATATGGAAGGGCTATAGCACTATGTGAGTGTTCAATGGTTTCCCTTGTATAGTTGATGTTTGGACAACAACCTCTTTCCCAAAACTGAAGAGCAATTAGGAATTATATTTCCTAGTGCTGTGTATGGGTCGAAGAGGAGGGTATCCAAATAGTCAGGAAGTATTGGGAAGATTTCAGATGATGTGTTGAGGCATTGGCTAGACCTTCCAACTCACCATGGTGGAATGCATGACATATATATGTAGTATTAGGGAGTCAATGCAAGGATGCATTGTGTAGATGTGGCCATGGGTATTAGCACATCGATGCTTACTTTATTGGTAATTATTTGTTACTTTATGAAAATCTCGTGGTGCTGAAAATGCATAATTATGAATCACTACATTGGGCGATTGAAATGTTGTTTGTTACAATTATGAGATCACTTTTTGCAGCTATTAAAATGTTACAAAGATAGAATGATAGTGCACATGATATTGAAGGATGAGGAAAATGGAAGGTGGAGTGGTCTTGGGTATGGAAATAATGTAAGCCCATAAGGAATATTGGTCTCTACTATTGCAAGAGACAAACATTATGAGCAGAAGCTCATGCCTAGAAATTTTATTTTTCTGTATAAAAGAATTTTGGAAATTGAAATTCAAAAATTAATGACAATCTATTTGGCTAAGTGTAAAGTGAGGAAATTGAAAGGAGAATGGTATTGGATATGGAAAGGATGTAAGCCCATAAAGAAGATGAATGCATGATGTTGCAAGAGACAAACATTATGAGAAGAAACCTCATGCATGGGGAATTTTATTTCCTATATAAAATAAATTCGAGAATTAAAAATTGTTATTATAAGCTAACATTTGGTTTGGTTGAATGAAGGTTGAGAAAATTGAAGGTGGAATGGTCTCAAGTATGGTACTACTATAAGGAATAATAAAGATTGATGCCTATTTCTGCAATATCCAAACGATTTATGAGCAATAAGCTCATGCTTGGGAAATTTTGTTTTCCTATATAAAACAGATTTGAAATTTATGATTGAAAATTGTTTCGATGATATCCCATGATGATTATATGTGTGTAATACACATGAGAGGTTGGAAACCAAAGTTGGAATCTTGAGAATAAGAGCACCAGAAGGAAATTAAATTCAAAGACAAAGGCAAGGAAAGAAGAAATTCCAGTGGACTTGTTGCAGCTGGAGTTCTTGGGGAAGAAACTCTGAGAATTCTTGGCTGGGTGCATTGAATCCTTCAAAAGAAGTGGTACAAACTAAAGGAATACAGAGTAGAGAAGGGGGTACACTTCATTGGGTTGTGTAGATTGATGGGGAATGATAGCTTGTTTGTTGGAATTGTTGCTAGAAGTATAAAATTGTACAAATTGTGTGCATGTTTTGGGTCAGAGTGCATATGTACATGCTTCTTTTTAGGTTGGGGTGTCTCTGTATATAAGCATTTGGTTGGATTGCCTATTTAGATTAAACACCGAAGATCCTAGATTTGTTATATTAAAAAAAATCAATATGGTGTTGTGCATTGAGGACAATGAAAACATAAGGGGAGGGGGATGTAACACCCTAGTTTTGATCCCTATGAACTAGAATGTATTATGTATATGTGACTTAGGTTGGTGAGTCAACAAAGTTGAAAAATGGGTTGGAGTGCCTAGGAAATTTAATACTTTGAATATATCAATAAAATACATTGTTGGTTGTAGGACAGACAAAGACAAGAGTTATAGGGAACTATGATTCCATAAGAGAGGGGGATAAAGGGGCTAATTCTTTTATTATTATTTTATTCTCCCATCTTGGTTTTAGATGGGGGAAGTGGCTACATGAGCTTCTTGGGGAGGCCATGTGGTTCTTGGTTCTTTTAATTATATAAATACTCTTTTGGGATATTTGGTCTTAATGATTCATTCACTCATTCATTTGGGATTAATTCAATCGCTCATCTTTACCATTCTTATGAATTTATGTGCTCTTGGTATGGGCATGGAAATGAATGACTAGAGGAGGAGAGCCATTGCTAGATGGTTGTGAGGAATTATTGATCATTCCAGGAGAGAATAGATGCATGTGTGGCTGAGATTGATGGAAGTTCTGAAAGAAATATTCAAATATAAGAATCCTTGGAGTTTCCAGCATTGAGATCCCTGACCAGTAGCACTAGAACCCTGGAGAGAAATGGAACAACCTTAGGGATTGCATGGAAAATAAAGGAGTTCATTTCTTTGGGTTTTTTTTGTTAGGGACCTAACCTCCCTAATCCCTCACGTAGGTAGAATAATGCATTTCCATGTAATAAAGGTCAACATTAGTTAATAAGGCCTATTTAATAAATTAGAACAAGTCAATGTAAGAAGACCTAATAGAAGTTTTTACTTCTAGAAGGATCCTCCTCTAGAATGATATTTAGAAGATATAATTAGTATAAATAAGAGTAGGAGACGTGAGGATTTTTGTCTTGAGAATTACTGTAATAGAGCATTGTTCTGCTGGAGGTTTCCCCCTCAAAGAGGCAAGTGAACATTGTTTCATATCAATAAAGGTATTATTTTGGTGTTGTGGTTTCATATATTGTGTTGTTCCACTGTTATTCTCTGTAGTATTTATGTTTCCTGCTATTATAATAGATATGGTACCTTACAAGTGGTATCATAGCTCTTTCCTTGGTAGAAATTGCAGGTTAATTTTTTCTGGGTAGAGACGTATTCTGGCGTCTTAAAACTACAAATATTTGTCATTCCACACATAAATTTGCAGTTGAAGAAGCATACATGAAGGAAATAAAAGAGGTACTTAAACTAACATTGTTGGAAACCCTTGTAACCCTTGTTGGTACCACTTCGAATGGTAGCACATCAGACAACACCTGTATACGGATTGGCTTAGGTATCATGAACCCTCCATAGATCAATTGATTGACCTCCTGACTGTTATAATGCCACCAAGAACAACACTCGAGAAGATACTCTCTAGTACTTGGGTTATCGGGTAGTACGTCTAAGGGTATGATCTAGCCTCCTTAGTTGGTGCCCTGAGATATTGGGTCGAGTACTATTGTTCGACCCCACACATATATCTGAGAGATATAGAATAGGGAAAACCCTTGTCTGTAGGAACCCTAACAAAACCCTAACCCTTGGGATGAAAATAGAAGAAACAAGAAACATACAAGATTTTTTTCCACACAACCTTACCTCCTGCATTCTGGTTGCAAAATTACTACATTTTTTTCCTATTAAGGATTTGGGCATTTTGACACTACAGTATTATTCAGATCGAAGTATAACTCTGCAGGAGTAAAAAAAAATTGGGGCCTGCCCGCACCCTTATTTTGGACCTATCCCACTGGACTCCACTTTTCATCCTAATCATAGTGATACCTATCATTTTTCAACCCTTTTTTCCCTGTGGGCCCGACTCTAACACACCCGACCCCTAAAGTAACTTTTTAAGGGATGGGGCATCAAAAGTTTTATTTTCTCAATCATCTCGAATCCTCTTCCCAAGACCTCCATCACCTTCTTCTCGGTAAGAGAATCCCAACAACTGATACCATGCTCAAATATGAGCTCCGGATTGCAAGTTATGGCCCTTCAAGGTTCTTTAAGCCTTCATTAACTGGAGTCCCTTACAACCACGTGGCTCCCTGTCACCCGACACTACACATCATCATAGTATATGAAGACTCTTCCAACTCAAATTTGAAATTTTTCTAGCTCCTATAGGTCTACTAGGTTAATTAACCATTAACATAGTGAAATCCCACTCTTTACCAAAATCTCTAAGGCACTTGGATTCATTAATATTAAATAGTGCCTAAATCTTCAGAATTCAGCGAAATTCCTCCTCATGTGCTCATGAACCCAAATCTCCCGAATGTCGGAGTCCCAGAGAAGGTCCCTTTTCATTTAATTAATTATATTTGAATTATCTGACAGTCTGCGGGAAGGTAAATCTAGGCCTTTGGCCCATTTTGACTCATCCAATCAAACCACTCCAAACCTCTGAAGTTATGAATTCCAGGACTCTCGAAGGGTCCACACTTACATGTGGTGGCACGTTAAATGCAGAGGCAGTGACAGGTAGTTCTAGGCCTTCATCCAATTAAACCGAGCATCCCAACTTCCCATGTTTCCCGAAGTACTGAAATCCTAGTGCCTCGAGGTATTCCACTAGCTATTGAGACAAGCAAGCAATGTACATGGGGTTGACACATGGCAAGGGGCAGAGATGAAACCTAGCCCCATCAATGGGAAACACATGTCACATTCCAATTAGCATATAAGGTTTGTAAAAAGCACAAATCAAGGTGACACATGGCATGCCAAACATGGGTCCACGTAGCCCTAGGTGATGTCAATGTTCCACGTTACTCCAAATGAATAGCCTCTGGGAGTCTCTAGCTTCTCCTACCTATGAAATCTCCTAGAGCTCTGAAGTCTGAACTCCCGCTAGCAGTCTTCCAATACCCCTTATATCCCAGGGTCGAGATGGGTCCACGTAGATCCATAGATCTACAGCTTCCATTGCTTCGCGACTTTAGTGTTCAAGGGATCCACTATGTAATTTCCTCTTTACTCCCGGAGTGGTCAACTTCAGCCTGACCAGGATCTAGATCCAACGGTCAAGAGGGATCCCGACACATCCTCGGATCGACGATCCTCATCGCTTTGCAACTTCGGTGTTTGCGGGTTTTACCTGCTTAACACTCCCTTTCTCGCGGAGTGGTCAACGTCAAACTTACCGTGGCATAGATCCAACAGTCATGGGAGATCCCAAAGCATCCCCAGATCTATGTTCTCATCACTTTGCAAGTTCGGCGTTTGAGGTTTCCACCCGCTTAACACTCATTTTCACCCAGAGTGGTCAACATCGAACTGACCACGATGTAGATCCAACAGTCATGGGACATCCCAAAGCGTCCCCAGATCTATGGTTCTTGTCACTTTGCGAGTTCAGTGTTCAAGGGTTCCACTTTCTTCACACTCCTTTTCACCTGGAGTGGTCAATGACAGATTGACCACGATGTAGATCCAATGGTCAGGGAATATCTTGAATTTCCTCGAATCTACGGTTCTTGTCACTTCGCGACCAGGAAGTGGATTAGGATTTAACGATGGGACAGATCCCACCGTCACGGTTAAGGAAGCCGCCAGATGTCAATCAAACTTGCTGGTAACCACACTAGAAGGTTTCCTTCAGCTGGTTTCGAAGGTTGTAAAGTCATAACATCCTGGAGCTCCGAACTCTCGGAGTTCCCAATCCAAAATAGCTTAGTTCCTTTCGAACCTAGAGAAGGGTTCTGAGGTCCTGGTCATATGGATCCTCTGACAAGTATTGAGGCTACACACTCCATTCTTAGCCATGATTTGGTTAGGGTCATGGACATGAGCCCTTGGTCACATCAACGAAGGGTTTGAAGGAGGTGCCCTACTTCCACAAAACTTAAGTTCACAAACAAGGAAAGGTATTTTTCAACTAGTACAGGAACTGTAAAATTATTCCTAAATTCTTTTGAAGACCCATGTATAATAGTTCTCATGCTGCTAAGCGGAGGCAAAAAGAAACCATTCAAAGGAAGGAGTTCATAGAAAAACCATAAGTATTTCTATTATTAATCATAAAATGCAAAGTTTAATCATAGAAAAAGATATTCAACCATCATTTCAATTCTAGTACACAAGGTATGAGAATACTTATCAAGGAACTAGATAGTGAAGAGGTTGTTGAGAGGGGTGCCCTTTTCCACCCAGCTGTAGGCATAACAAATCCTAGATGAATTTATTGCTGGCCACCCCCTAGCTAGATCATGATTCCTTGAGAGAGACTCTTCCTTCTTGTTCAACAACAGTTAGGGACGAAGGCCACTCTCCTCCTCCCACAAGAACTTGGAAATTGGTTTTTTTTCTCTTCACCAAGCAAGGGGGCCTGCAACAAGTACTTCCTCAATCACTCGTCTTCCTACAACCCTGTTTACCATCTTGGAATGAAAACACTGTCAGCAACTTCTTGCACCCAAAGCAAGCTTGTTGTTTAGTTCTCCTCAGAACCAGAGAGTTGCATGCACTCTTTTCCTTCAGAAAGAATGGTCTCTCGACTCATCCTCTTCGCAAATCCCCTTCTGCCCACGATTTCCCTCCTTTTATTTCCTTCCTTAGCAATATTGTGTGGGTCTAAATCCCCATTTCATGGTCAGGTCAAGAAGTCTTTTAGATGGGTACTCTGTCCATCTCCTCATTGACTCTTGAGGAGGACTTCCCAACTACCAGGCTGACTGGTAATTTATTTCTGGGTCATAGGAATGTTATGGGTCTAAGTAATTTAAATCCAGTAAGGTACCGGTTTGGTCGGGGTCATCTCAACCATTGTTGGTTCCCCTTACCATCTCTCTCATAGAATCGTGATCTACCTTGGCAAACACCTTCAACAATTATGCAACACTATCCATTTTATTTAATAAGAGAAATACATACATTACCTTTTATAACAAAAAGGTTCATTAATTCCAACATCCACACATATTCAGTATGCCCATAGTCTTTTGACAAGTTATAGTTATATTTACAAGCTAGGGTAAACAAAGGTATTACACCGACCCCCTTCCCAACACCTCTATCTGGGACCTATCCCATTGGACTCATCTTTTCTCCCTAATCGCAGTGATACCTATCATTTTTCAGCCTTTGTTTTCCGTGGACCCAACCGCCCTTTTCAAACATCTTTATTTCCCACCTCTTCATGTGCTTTCCCCTCACCATCCCAGATTCCCATCTGTAGAATGTGATCCATCTCTCATCTATTAAGACTCTTATTGAATTTGCGGATTAAGCACTTTTGTTTTATCTAACACCCAACGGAAATATTTTTATACATGATGCTAAGCACCTTACAACCACACGACGTGACCATAAACTCAGTGAGAAACACTCCGGACACCTTTTCGTACTTACACGTAACATTTCCGCTTCCATACACTAATGGACACGTAACTCTCAGCAGAAATCACAAAAATGCATCGAAGTTTGAACCATCTGCCTTCCGTTGTGATCTGGACCGTCGATTCTTTACTGTTAGACTCCACTCAGATCTCGATCGTCTGTCTTCTGAATGATTGGCACCGTCAATCCTTGATCTCTTCGAGTTCTGCTTTGCTTTCCACCATTAATCCCAATCAGGTGTTTGCACATTAAAGCAATGAAATTATATTCTTTCATATATATATAAAGAGTTGATACAAAAGTATATATATTTATTATATTCTATATATCTATAAAGCCTTAATACAAAATAAATTATCTATATATATTACGAGGACCTAAAAGTAGTTTGGGTGCTCATTGATCAGACCCAGTTTGGTCAATAAGTTTGCTGAGTTTTGTCAAAGTTTCGCCAAATTCCCTAACTTTTTGGAGCATATGTTCCCGGATTATTTAATAAACCAAGTAATTGCTGAGTTTTGTGCCAAATTTTGCTGAGTTGCCAAGTTGATTCTCCACTTTGGGTATGCCAAGTCCGAGTCATGTTACTTTGGAACTTCGGATCTAATCGAATTCTTGATTTGGAACGTAATTGTTCTTTTACCTATGACT
>ML792982.1:220501-230620 GCA_009831015.1 Picea engelmannii | reverse complement strand
GAGAACCCTCTGGCCACGAATCTTGCCTTATATTTATCCATGCTTCCGTCTGTTGCATGTTTGATCTTGTATACCCATTTTGAAGTTACAACTGATTTCTCTTTAGGTCTGGGTACAATTTCCCATACTTCATTTCTCATAATAGACTAATGTTCTTCCGCCATAGCTTCTTTCCATTGTTCCCTTTTAACTACTTCTTCAAATATAGTAGGTTCTTCATCTAGGAGCTTTGTCATGTATGCTGCATAACTTGAGAATCTTTTCGGTCTTTTAGTTTTCCTGGATGTTCCTTCTGGAACCTTGATTCTTTCTGCATCTTGTAAGGTGGCTTCAAGACAATCTGGTCTTTTCTTGTTCTTTGGTATATTATCTGGATCAACGTTATCACATATCTCCATAGGTTGATCAGGTTGATCCTTTTCGTTATTTTCACCTTCTGTGTTTTCTTCATTTAGTTCTTCAATTTCTTCTTCTTTTATAGTTTCTTCAATAGATTTTCTGAAGGCCATTCTTTCATTGAATGTTACGTCTCTGCTTACTTCTATCTTGTGTTGATCTGGAATACATATTATGTAGGCTTTGGATGAATCACTATATCCCACAAATATCCCCTTCTTTCCTGAGGGTTCTAGTTTATTTCTTTTATCTTTGGGAATATGAGAATAAACTTGACATCCAAATATTCTTAAGTTTTCTAGGTTAGGTTTCTTACCTGAGAATGCTTCTTCTAGTGTCATGTCCTTCAATATGTGATGAGGGATTTTGTTCTTCACGTATATGGTTGTGATTGATGCTTCTCCCCATAGAAACATGGATAGATCTTGATCGTTCAATAGGGCTTTTACTGTTTCTTCGATAGATCTGTTCTTTCTTTCTGCTACACCGTTTTGTTGAGGATTATGAGGAACAGTTATCTCCCTCCTAATCCCTGCTAATTTGCAGAATGCAACGAACTCCTTCGAGGTGTATTCTCCTCCATTATCTGTTCTTAATATCTTGATCTTCTTGTTCGTAAGGTTCTCTATTTCTGCCTTGAATTCTTGGAACTTGCTAAATACTTCATCTTTTGACTTCAGTAGGTATAGCCACGTCTTCCTTGAATAGTCATCTATGAGTGTTAAGTAGTAGAGATCTCCTCCTAAAGATTTGACTGGCATTGGACCGCAAACATCTGAGTGTATTAGATATAGGGTTTCCTTAGATCTGTTGTTGTTGCTTGGGAAAGGTTTCTTGATATTCTTCCCAAGGGCATATCCCTTACAAATTCCTTCGTGTGTAGACTTCAATTCTGGTATCCCTTCAACCATCTTTCTGAGGAAAGGTAATGCTTGATAATTGATATGAGCGTACCTTTTATGCCAAAGCTCATTAGGGTTGACTTCATCATGTACTAGGGCTTCTTCATTTCGTTCTAGTAGCCTATATAGATTCCCTTCACGTCTTCCAATAACCCTAGCATCTTCTATGCTGGAATCTTTATGCCATGATAACACCTTTTCATCTATGAAGGCTATTATGTTTCCTTTGTCTTCTAAACATGATATTGATACAAGATTATTTTCTAAACCAGGTACATATAGAGCATTGCTTAAGTGAACATGATTACCTGATTCCAGTTTGATGGAGGCTTGTCCAAATCCTTCGACGAGGTAGGTGCTTTTGTCTCCAAGCTCCACCCTGTACGATGTCTTTCTCTCATTTAGATCTGAGAGTCTTGCTTGATCTCCCGTCATGTGCCTGGAAGCTCCACTGTCAATTATCCACATATCGTCTTCAATTGTCCCGATAAGTGCTGAGTAATGTAAGAGACTGATTATTTCGCACATATCTTCGGTTGACTGATAACTGGTCATGCCTTGATCCAAAACTTTAATTGCGTCTTTTCTCTCTTCTGAGAAAGTAAATAGGTGCGTTGAGTTAGGGCACATCTAGATATCTTCTCCTTGAGAAAGATGCTCCATCACAAGGTGTCGCATTTGAGAATTAGGGTTTCTGCAACTACTACTGCTAGTAACCCTAGCTGCAGTTCTTTGGAAGTTGCTCCTGCTAGTAACCCTAGTGCCAGTTCCTTAATGAGCTCAATACCTAGTGGTTATGTTTCCTTCCAACATTTTAGGCTGACTGGAGGGTGTGTGGGCCCATAACCTGTTAGAATATAGAGGATTGTTCTCGTTTAACCATTGACGATACCCTCGTCACCCAACCATAGGCCTTAAGACACCCTCCAAGCACCTTGACCTTAACCGAGAAGAGAATTCTAGCTGCAATCTATAGCCAAGAGAGGCTAAATGCACTAAGCAAAAGAATAGAAACTAAACTGAACAGATGATCCCACCCAGAAGCTAGCGCACCACTCTCCCAGCTTTCCCAGAAAACCTGTGCACCAATACTGCTACTGCCTGCGCAAATATTGCTCTCGCTGCAACTGCTGAGATGATAAATAATGAAACTGGCGCCCTGTATTTATAGTGGACTGGCCAGTCTAACTGGGGTCGACCTGACCAGTCTAACTGGGCCGACTTCTTCTTCTGGGCATCAATAAATTTAATATAAATATATTTGTTCAGCCGACAACCTGTCTAGGGTTTCCTTCAATTCTTTGCTTCCTTCCGGAGGATTCTAGTCTTTTCATAGGTCATCATAGAGGTTCATACCTCCCGAAGCTACCATAATATTAACAACCTCCTCCCAACACTGACTTGGGATGGATAATGGTTGTAAAAGACCTAGGGTTCATAATTGTTTCCACCTTATTTTGTTGGAAAACCAAACATTCCGCCACAAGCCTTTGAACATCAATTTTAAGGCCATCCCAAAAAAATTCCTTCTTTACCCTCTGGTAGGTTTTCAAAAATCCTGAATGTGTTAAGTTTTTAGCTATTATTAAGTTTCTTTTAAATTTACTAGATAACCATAGCATAGGTAGGATCACTGAGAAAAACAAAATCACAAGATACACAATATTTATCCTGGGAAACCCTCATGGGGGAGAAAACCTAGCAAAAATTCCTTAATATAGATAGCCAATACAATGCCAAGATAATAAACTAAAACACTAGAGAATATCCAACACTGAGAAATGCACATCTCTCTCCCTTCTTCTTCCAATTGCAACTACCAAACTTGTGCATTGGATCATTGAATGAGTGAGAGAACAAATGAGGCGTTGGCCTCCTTTATTTATACAATCTAGCAGGCACTGGAAAAGTGTCTCTTCATTGGGCAGGGCCGACTTGTCTTACTGGATAAAACCACTTTAATTAGGCCTGGGGGGTGACTTCTTAATTTACATGATATAATTAGGGTTTAACCAATCCGCAAAGGGGGTTTTGGTCAATTACAATGCCCGACATGATCAATCCACAAAAGGGGATTGATCTATTTAGTAATGACTCAATAATAAATAGAATACTCTTTGTAGTTACAATATTTCAATAGAGTGCCCTCCTACCGAAGAGGTGTGCAATTCCAAGAGTAACTTTTGTTTGAGATGGGATTTCTTACATAAATATAAGCAATCTTTGTACCATAGTGAATCATTTTTCCTTGTAAATGTATCTGATGCACTGGAATCTTGTTCCAACCATTGAATGAGAGTCCACACTTTTTCATCATTCTTCCATTCATACCTTTCTTTTATTATCCAATCAGATTGGATGATCGAGATAGCACAGAGAGATGCCTCAACATCTTCATCATTTTTTGAGAGTGCATCTGCCACAACATTTTGCTTCCCTTTTTTGTAGATGATTTCAAAATCTTAACGTAACCCATTTTTTTTGTTCTTCTGAAGATAGTCTTTGTTCCAAGAAGTATTTAAGACTATCATGATTTGTTTTGACCTTGAAGTGCCTACATATTAGGTAATGGTGCCATTTTTTCAATGCATGTAGTATTGCCATAATTTCCTTCTCATAAATGGGTTTGTGTAAGTCTTTTCCCTTGAGTGGTCGACTTTCAAAAGCAAGGGGCCTTCCTTCTTGCATAAGAACAACACCAATGTCATTTCATGAGGCATCACATTCCACAATAAACCTTTTTGTGAAGTATGGTGTGGTCAAGATAGGATCTTTGTACATCGCCTCTTTAAGTTGTTCAAAAGCTTGGGTTTCCTCTAGAGTCCATGAAAATGCATCCTTCTTAGTTAATGTCATTAAAGGTGTTTCTATTCTTCCATAGTTTCGAACAAACTTGTAGTAGTAACTTGTCAAACCCAAAAATCCTCTAAGATTCTTCAATGTTTTGGGAATCGACCAGTTCATCATGGCCTTAATATTGTTAGGGTCTACCTTGACACCTTCATGAGATATAATATGACCCAAATACTCTACCTCCTTCACCCCAAAGAAACATTTGGATGGTTTGGAATATAGTTGTTGCCCTTTAGTAGTTGTAGCACCATGTCAACATGTCAAACATGATCTTCCCAAGACTTGGTAGAGATTAGTATATCATCAAAAAATACTATCACAGATTTTCGAAGGAAGGGATTGAAAATAGAATTCATCAACCCTTGGAATGTGGAAGGTGCATTTGTAAGGCCAAAAGGCATGACCAAAAATTCATAATGGCCTTCATGAGTTCAGAATGTTGTTTTTGGGATATATGCTTCCTTCATTCTAATCTACTGATACCCTGAATGGAGATCCAATCATGTGAAGTATATTGGTCCATGTAGTTCATCTAACAATTCATCAATGACAGGAACTAGAAACTTATCTTTAATAGTGATCTTGTTGAGCTCTCTATAATCTGGACACATACGCCATGAGCCCTCTTTCTTGAGTACTATTATCACGAGTCTAGAGTAATAACTTTGGCTAGGTCTAATAATGCCATCCTCTAACATTTATTCAACCATACACTTAATTTCACTCTTCTGGGCATACGGGTATCTGTCAGGCCTGATGTTAGGAGGAACACTCCGAGGAATTAAGTGAATAACATGATCATGATTGCGAGTGGGTGGAATACCTCTAGGAATATCTCAAATACTTAGGAATGATTATCAATGATCCCTTGGAGATATAGGGGAATAGATGTCTTAGATGTTTGAACATATAGTGAGCATAGTTGTAAAATTACACCATGATGCCCATTTTTCAATAATTTTGTCATGCCATTAGAGATTATCACCTTATTTGGTTTCCCTATGATACCCCTTAACTCAATTTCATTTCCTTCCAATGAAAATTTCATGAAAATTTCTTGAAAATGAAAATCCACTGTTCCCAATGATTGTAACCATTAGACTCCTAATACGACATCAACACCACCCATGGGTATAGCAATCATTGGACTATTCATTACATATTCCCCCATAGTAAGATTGATCTTATGGCATTTTTCTGAGCAATTAATAGTTCCTCCATTTGCAATCATTACTTGAAACTCGGGCGCTAGATATATAAAGCAATTGAGAGATTTGGCTAATTTATAGTGAATAAAATTATTAGTACTACCAGAATCAATTAGGACTATTACCTTTTTTCTTTTAGATATATCCTTCAATCTTGAGGCTTTGAGGAGTGCTAATTCAAGCCAATCCATTACATGATATGGTGGGAGTCAACTCTTCAGAACAAATCCCTTCTATGTTTTCATATTGAGATGGTTCTTGTTCTTGTTCTTCTTCCTCTTCACAATCTATGTAGAATAATTTCTTCTCACCACACTTATGTCCCTTATTGTACTTCCTATAACAATTAAAGCATAAACCTTTTTCTTTTCTTTCCTCCAATTGTTGAGGTGTCAACCTTGGAGGTTGAGGTGTTTTAGAAGAAGGAACATTATTCTCTCAATAGATGTTAGGAGCAGTCCTTCTAGTAGCCATAACCATATTTTTACTTTCAACATTTCTCACCACCCTGAACGCATTCTCCAATGATTTGGGTTCCCAAAGGCAAACCTCATATTGAATGTTATCCTTTTGTAAGTTTTAAACCTGTGAAGTAAAGCAATGCATATAGATTCTTAAGCAAAATAGAATTTAATCAATGGCTCATACACATAGTACACAAAGATTTTATATCGGAAACCCTCAACCGGGAAAACCTTTCTTATATTCATTATATCGAATTTCACCATTCACCATACAATATATACAATGTTTTTAGGTATTCCATAGATACCCAAACCCTAATCCTTTAATCAAGGATTAATTTAGTAAACCACTAAAAATAGCANAAAAAAAAAAAAAAAAAAAAAAAAAAAAAAAAAAAAAAAAAAAAATCGGGGTGTTGCGTGTACCCAGGGAGGGGCATACCTGCCCCCCCCTAGGACCCCCCTAGGGAAGTTCCCGATGCACACGACACAAAGATCACTACTAGAGGTATCTTCAGATGCAGTTGTTGAATCTGACGCACCCACACACACACATGCAAAGAATATAACACATACCCAACACCTTTAAAGTTTCTATGAATAAATCAATCAGGTGCTCATCTGGAATATTTGTTACCTTTATATTCAATCTTTGGAAGTTCTCAGTGTGCTCCACAACTAAACCCTTTTTCTTGAGATTTATCAATTGGCTGAAAAAGGTATTGCTCCGTGTATCCTCATAATGTGCCATCATTTCTTCCATGAAAATTGTCAAAGTCACAAGTGATTTACGAGAACAAATCCATTGATACCACACAAATTGATTGGGTTCTAAATATAAAGACACAATTCATACCTTTTGTATATGTGGAACATCATGTAGATCAAAGAACTGCTCCATCTGGAGTATCCATGTGATTGTATCCTTGCCATCAAATTTCCTCATATTGATCTTAGGAAAGTGGTTGGTCTTCAACTCAACGTTGGAGTTTCTCCACTCTTTATTCATATTCCTTGTGTCCTCAACATGCATTTCAAGGGATACATTTTCACTTTCAGTTGGCCTCTCTATTAGGAAAATTTTCAATCCTTCCATGATCTCCCTTTTTAAACCATCCAACTTAGTATCCATTATTGCTTCCAACTTAGCTTCAGTTGAATCCATCATCCCTTGTAGTTCATCTTTTGTTACTGCCTTCTTTTGTAAATCATTTTTGTCCCTGCACATTTCTTCACCTACATCAATAGTCCAAGTAGGACTGTCTGAAGGCTTATTTGGTGTATAAGTTCCCTTTTTTGGTGGCATGTTGGCCAAGTATCACTGCAAGGTAGGAATTCCTAATTGTCTTAGGCAAAGGTCCTCACAGACAAGGGAGTGTCAGGTGTTATAGCTCTCGGATATACATGTGGGGTCCAACAATAATACTCGGCCCAATATCTCAAGGCACTAACTAAGGAGGCTTGACCATGCCCTTAGACATACTATTCAACTACCCAGGTACTAGAGAGTGATCTTCCCGAGTGTTGTTCTCGATATATTATAGAAAGAAGACAACCAAAAGGTTTGCTCGATAAGTCTTAGGATTCTAGGGGGTCTCCCGATATACATAAGGTATGTGAGAGCTTAGATCCGTAGTAGTGCTATCTAATTGTGCAACCATTCGAAAGGGGCCTTCTGAAGGTATGTGGAAGAACCACACAGTCCCCAAGTTGTAGCGCTGACAAGTAATGACAGCTCCTACGTTTAGAGACATCGAAATACGTCTGTACCTAAAAATACCTAAGATTCTCTCAAATTTATATGATACTCCATTTATCCCACTTTATTATACCTTTTGAATCACTTCAATTGAATAGTATAGTCAAAATATATGCAAATTTCCAACAACAAAAAAACCCACCTTTTAAACCTTGATTTGGAGGTGGTTATGCTAAACGATCTTTCTTCTATTGTATCTCCAAAATTTCGTCCCTTCTGGGTCTGAAATTTCATTATGTAGTTCTATGAACATCTTCTCTGTAATGCCACATGTCTGATCAAAATTGGATGTGCCAAGTGGAAGTTATGGTAACTTCCCCACACCTTGTTGATTTTTGTCCCTTCCAAGAGAGCGTACTTGTAAAGTGTTCCAAGAGCACAATATCTGATATTTGATTATGAAAATTTCACCCGAAATACTACATATTTTCCATTGTCCAATGTAGCTAGTCTCACTTAATTTGGATACTCACTGAAGAAGATATCATTGTTTTACACGGAACACTTGTTTGAGACTAGTTAATATGACTAGTCAACTACCCTATATTACACATGGTGTATCTATAAACGTAGGATTCCCTAGAAATTTGTATCACATCTACCTTGATAATTTATCTAAATATCCTTTGAGTTTCAAGGTCTAAAACATCATAGAAACAATTTTATAGTGAAAATTCTGCGATGACTAAATTCGGGGTGATTCCAAAACCCGATCTTACACATACTTATCTCTGAAAGTATAAATCCTCGAGAGAAGAAATTTTAACCCCAAGTACCTTGATCCGTATGAAAAATATCCTCCAAGGCGTTCCTTCAGAAACACCATAGAAAAAAAGTTATAGCAAAAATTCCAAGGTGTCTCAGATGCAACAACGAAACCCCAAGACCTTGAGATTTTATACCAAATGTTAAGAACCAAATATAAAAATAGGATAAAAACCTCAGAATAAGTACTCAACACCTTGACAAAGAGAGAATTCCAGATAATAAGCCTCTTCGAGGGGGCAACCTCCTTATACACCACATAAATATACAAATACAAGATAATTCCAAATGAAAAGGTCTCCTTGGTATATATAGGAGACTAGGAGGTACAATTACAACTAATGGACACAAGCAGACATAAATAAAATAACAATACTAATGTAATATGCCCCAATTACACGGTAATGTGCCACTATTTAGGGCTTAAAAATGGTTGTGCATGAACTATTTGACAGATCATGATTGGTCTCTATCCAACTGATATGCATCCCACGACCAATCATTGGTTGCACTATAGATATCCCACGACCACCTTTGTAACCTTATACATTTGGTGATTCATGAGGAGATTGATGTTGGATGAGTTGGTTATCTTGTGATAGGAAATTGAGAACTCTCAATCCAGTCACGCTCACTAAGTTCTAGGGATCTAAAAGCCTCTCCTAACCTCTTCCACCAATCTATATAAAGAAGGCATTCCATGGGAAAGAAAATAGAATTATCAATTGACAAGTAAATGTTGCACGCTTTTCAGCGAAGCTCTCCCAGGAAATCAGACTTCATCTCAGGTTAGCCTTGCTTGTGTGAGGGATAGGGAGGATCAAGAGCAAGGGACCTTGGATACAATGTAAGACATCAAGACTCAAGGTAAGACATGTGATATCTTCATTATCCATTTGATTAATATATAGATATATATGGTTTTCCCCTTCCATTTCATTTGTATTCCATGTTTAATACTTGCTTATGTTAGATCTAATCTTGCCTTGAATAGATCGGATTAGATATAGGCTAGATCTGAATTTTCCTAAAGCTAAAGAAGGTTTGAGGATTGGTATTTGGTGTCTCTTGTGTGCATGTAGTAGGTAGAAGGAGTTGGAGTTGGATCTTTGGTGTTGTGCAGACCAAGACACGTAAGGAAAATCGTCGATCTAAGACGTATGCCATTCTATCTTCTTTCTTAAATAGGAACTTATCTAGTAAGATCTTGGGAGAATTGTATAGTGGTATATCTCACAGTCTGTCTTGGATCAAGGGTCAATCCAAGGGAGGTATTTCTTATCTGTAGGTGAGATTTATCCACAATAGAACTTGAGACTCCACTAGGGAAGGATCTTTGATTCTTCCTTAGTTTTGGTTTCCCTTGTTTCTTTACCTCAGAAACCTATTTTTGTAGCCTTGTAGTATTCTTTGCCACTCTCTTAGAGACTAGATCTGTCATATTTGTCAAACCTGAGCCAGATCTGGTCCTTTTTCTCAAACTTTGCAGACTGTTATGGCTGACTGGTTCACACTAGAGTGACCGGTCGTAGGCTACATAACTATTGGGTCATGACTGCCTACAAACATTCGTTAGTTGCATACATGTTGGGCCACAACCGCTCCTGCAGGTGCATGTAGGTGACTGGTTTTCATATTTTTTTGAGTTTCCCTGGTCATATCTAAACTTTCCCTAGACTTAGAAGCTTGTTAGAGGTCTTATCGCCCCAAAATTTTGATGGCATGGTTGAGTAAATGTAAGGTTTTCTAAAAGTATAAATATTAAATTGGTG
>ML792982.1:176742-220401 GCA_009831015.1 Picea engelmannii | reverse complement strand
TTCTCTATTTATCTTTCCAATTTACATTGAAGTTTTGCAATTGGCAAATATAAACTAACTTTGTTAGTTCTCCTTCCACCTTTGCTTTTTTGCAATTTAGTTTAATCTCAATAAAACCTGGTGCATTTCTTTTCATAAGGGGTTACCTTCCGAATGATAATTTCCTTTGACAAAATCCTGGTTAGTGGTAAAGATCCTTACCTCAAGCCACCTTTACATTTTCTTCCATTGGATATGAATGATCATGGCCCACTTGTTTTTAATCTCACTGCCTAATAACTTCACGTGGACTGGATAATACAGTGGAGAAATATTTATATTTTCATGCGCCAATGCAGTGCATCAGTGTGAAATGACCATTGTCCTTGGCGGTGGATCTCTAGGGTGTAGCATCCATCCATCAGAATCTGTGTTACCCCACCTCAGTCCTGACCTACACCGGATTAAGGTCAAGGCGGCCAAGCCCAACAGCAAGCAGAGCGCTTTTTTGGTTATTGGAAAGCGAGAATACACATGGAGGCGATAAAGAATTATTCATAAACGGATGGATGCAGTGCAGTTCAGTGCAGTGGGACCTTATTTTCAAAGCACCATGAATATTGTGAATGGATCTGTACGTCGTCAAAGATTAAAAAAAAAAAACAGATGCCCATTACTCTCGTGACAGGCCAAGCCTCAAGGCTGGGGGACGGACGGTCTCCCTCTATTGGTATCCGTTTCTGCACAGACTGGACGTGAAATCAAACATTTACCCACCTACCTATCTCCATCACTCAGTCGTTTATTCATGCGTGATAACGACCATAAAACAAGACACAAGCAAAGCAATCTACGAACAAAACTGAGAAGTAAATGATTCCTGAGATGAAATGGGCCGCACTGGGCAGACATGGCAAGGCGTGCATCTCTCTCCATCTCTCTGCTTATTATCTTAATCAATCAAATCAGTCCGTGTTATGGGTTCCCTGTCCGACTTCTCTTCTCATTCTGTGGGAACTGTGGCTTCGTCATTAATTCTGCAAAGAAAAAGGAGAAGCCTAATACCTGAAGGCTGATGCCAATTCCTCTTCCATGCCGCTACACGGCACTAAGTACACTGCTTGTCTGACAAACGATATATTTCCATATATTATTAGCGTACAGTAACATAATTGACACAACCTGCATTTCCAAAGTCCACACATAACATAAGCAGAAGATCATATCGCCTTACATCTTCTTCGATCGATGTGTTTACTTACATTATTAGTGATTGGAAATTGGAATACCTGCAAAGTAGACCAAATCAACCACCTGTCGTTTGTGTGTTTATTTAGAATTGGCTTGCTTTTTCAATGTGTCCAAGTATCTAACTGTGAATTATTTGATTTTTCCAATCGGAGTAGGTCAACTCCAGAGCAAACATAATTTCCATTTTCTGCTCAAAATCCGGCCAGATTTTCAAAGATAGTTTGAGTTTCGCATGGATCAAAGTTTCATACATTTCAGAACCTTTTTTTAGGGATTTTGCCCCATTTTAAACCAACCCAAATACTCAGAAAATTGATCAAAGTTCTGAATTGACAGGAAATTTAAAAACACCTGCCTAAAAGTACCTCTGGAGGGAAGATTGCTCCCGAGTTAACCCAGTCCTTCCCAATCTATCCAACAATCTCTAGATTCCATCCTCTTCCCCTCAGTGATCATATTTGAAGGGTTGGTCTTACTTTCAGTTGGAAGGCTATATAATCATTCAATCCTTCAAGAATGAAAAATTATAAAAATAATTGTATTTTAATTGAAGAGTGTAAATTAAGCAAATCCTTTCTTAAAAAAATATGCAAAAACAAACTAGTATCTTTCCAAATGGATCCTAAAAAATTAAACAATATTTACATAAAAGTTGTAAAATTTCAACAACAATAAAGAACTCTACTCACACAAAAATAAAATAAAAAACCTTGAAATATTTATACATAAATAACTGTTTGAAGATTAAAATAGGCAGGCATATACACTTGAGCATGATAACATGGATAACTTTCATTTCATTTTAATACCATATTGTTATCCTTTAACTTAATAAAACCACTAAAATTTCTTGGATGACAAAATTGTCTTAGGAATTCGGTTGGTGTGGTTGAGGTACTTGGGGTTGGTAAGGAGCAAGGTAATGCTCAAGGGTGTATTGTTGGTGTTGCAATCTCTTTCTGGATGTCTTTGATGACTAGAGATGATCTCTAGTGAAAACTTGTGAAACCGGCGAGGCTTCTCTCAAGAACAAAATTCATTGCCCTCTAGATTTTTCAATTTTCCAATAGCTTGGAGGTGCCTATCAAGGGAAGAAACAGGTTGATTCTCAAGTCCAATACGTTTGGCATAAAGAAAATGTGTTTGAACTCCTGAAATGAAGGTTTCCATCAACAATTAATGCAAACTAAAAGATCTATATGCAACACAACACACTATTTTAGTTATCCAACCAAATTTAGTCAAGGCTACCTATGAACAAAATGGTCATGGTAACCAACAAGAAAAGGGAAAATGGAAGTTTTGAACTAAGATACAACACCATCAACATAAACCAAATTGTGGATGCAACTAGAGAAAAACAAGACAAATTATGGATGCAACTAGAGAAAAACAAGCATAAACAAACATTCTAATTTGAGTCTCATTTGAAAGTCTAGAACTCCAATTTTAACAAATTTAGTGGAAGAAGACATGGATTCAAATGGAAAATAAAAACTTAAACACAAAATCCCACTGGTAAGGAATAATGGACATGCAATCAAATCCACAATTAGTTCAACTCACGACCTACCAGAGGGAATGCCATTTAGAATTTGGTTCAAAGTGAGAGAAGGAAATTCAAGATTTGGTTAAGAGTGATAAAGGTAGCTATTTGAAAAGTTATTAAAGGGGGAAATCAATCTAAGTTCGACTCTATTTTCTTTTCCAATTTTCTATAGCAACTCTTCTATCATTTTTATAAAATAGAGCTTAGAGCCTAGTTTGGAATACATGAGAAATACCTCAAGTGAAAATCCTTTAAAGTTGATTTGATAGTGTTTTTCCTCTACAAAATCCCAGTCTTCACCAACATCCCTCCACAATCTATCTACACATGTAGGCACATAATTATATTATAACATTGATCGAATAAACACAAATGCACATAATTATATTAAAACACTTAAGAAAATAAACACACATGCAATTGTAGATTAAATAAACCCTGCAAGTCTATCATAGCTCCTCCACCCACTTTACATCATGTGCCTTGTTTGATGTCCACCCACTCTAACTGAGCATGCAGGTAGAATTGGGTGTTGGTGGCATTGGGAGAAGGTTATTGGGTTATTCTTTCCTGAATGAAAGGAATCCCTATGAGGAACCATGAGTGGCAGGTCAAAAACATGCAAATGCCATTTTAATGCATGATTTTGACCTCCCTTTCACTGTTCGAAACAATTGTGGATTATCGAGGATGCATGTATCATGTACAATGCAATGTTTGTCGAGGTAGCTTTAGGGTTGTTATTGCTTGCCAGTAAATAAATAAAATGATTAAATCCATACGGTTCTGGATAAAGCAGAACAAAATGGAACCGTAAAATTCATATATTTATGTTTTATTTGACTTGATTCTTAAGGAGAATCCTATAATAGAAGGTAGTCTAGAATGAAAATTGAAGCAAAGAAATGCCATAAATTTTACCATGAAGAAGTGAGTAAAGGATACCCATTGGCATGTAGTCATAGACCATAAGATTTTCCTCATGGGAGAAGTAATAGGCCTTCAATGAAAGCAGATTCTTATGGCTCATCTTGGCCATCCTATTAATTTGATGAATGAATTTCTTCGGCTCAACAATAACTTTCATTGCATGCTTTACTACAACCATCATTCCCAATTGTAGAATAGCCTTGTAAGCAACCCTGATGCTTCCTTCCCCAAAAACCTTTGTAGACACCCTCAACAAATCTTCAAAACTAAACAGATGCTTATTGATAGGGAAAATACAAGGTTGTTTTTTATCTTCTCACGCTCCCATGGAGAAATTGAATAATCATCCTTAGACATTGATTTTTCATCTTTGTTATTGTCGGTCGTTACATGATTACTCTTCCCCCACAAAATTACAAGAATAGCAATAATCAAACCAATCAAACAGACATGTCACACCACCCACTGCAATGCCAAAGATCTTTCTTATTCGATTCTTTTTGTGGAATTTGTTATCTGGTTGCAGTTGGGGTTCGCCCTAAAGAATGTTCACAAGAAATTAATTGCGGGGAAATTTCTTCAAGGTATCAAGCACGAGCCTAGTCATATTATTGTTCGATGAGACTAGGGATTCCTAGAACCTTTAGGTCGATATCCAGATTCAGTAGTAGATCTACGTGATTTAATATGCATTTACCATGCATAGAGCCAGGACACTGAGGTTCGTGTTTCTCCGTCACTCTGTTGCCTGCCACCATGGCCCTTATTTGTTTCTAGGTTGTTGCACACATTTCATTTAATCCTGCAAGTATCATTTATGAAATAAGTAATGGTGATGGGTAGTTTGAACTGTCGCCCTTCTCATGGAATTTTAGCATCCACGTCGCACTTCTTTTAAAATGGGTAAAAATAAAAATTAGCTTTTTTTTACATGCATATTTTCAAGGACACTTCTGGGATGGGTCAGGGACCCTTTGATGGGACATGATGGGTTCAATTTTGAACCATGCTTCTATGTCATCTCTTAGAGTTACTTTTACACCATGGCACCTTATAAGTTAAACTATTTTGATCTTGAAGTCCTATGTGAAAAAATAAATGGAGGTTGGTGAAACCTAAAGTTGTTCATTGCAAAGACATTAAGCAAATCCTCTTGTTCATAGCAAAGACATTGATTGATATATGGTTTGGAAATGTGGGAAATATAATTTAATGTTGTTGAGGGTATTCTTTCGAAGATTCGACTCTTTCATTCATTTATTGTATTTATATTCTTGTATGAGTGTGAGGTTTGGAGGTTATATATTTATGGAGAACATAAGGTTTGGAGGTTATATATTTATGGAGAACATAGAAAATACGATAGAAAAATTGTTTATCATAATGTCATCCAAACATCTTCATGTTGATAGATTAATGCCTCGTGATATTATTCTTGCAGAATTTGGTACAACCCCACTTATTTCTTCAATGATCTTTCATGCAATGATAATGACACACAAGTTTATATGGATGGAAAAATCATAGAGTGGTCTTCTTAGGATATCCATATCTTTCTCTCAAATCCTCTGTCGAGAGGAGATAACATTAATGTGGGACCAATTCAATATGCAAGAGCCTCTTCATTGCTTTACCTCATTGACCTTGATATTGATAGACCACCCTCATGTAGTGTTTTAGTGGATGTTCTCCAAGGGGAAGACAAATAAGGCTATTTGTACTCACATTTAGCCTACCTTTTTGTCCACGTGTTCAAAACCTTGAGAGTTTCTTTCTCCCTAACTTCAACACTACTTAGACTTTTATTTTCGATACATTGGTGCCCTCATTTAGCCCCTAGGATATATCAAACACCAATTACCTTGGAAACAGATGGTCCCTCTCTCCTAGATTAGAGGTTGCTCCCACTAGCTTCACATTGAAACAAATCACCATATTCCTCGAGAACACCATATTTTCCAAACCTGATCTTCAAATCCTAAGATTAAGGATCGCTTTATATTCTAATGCTCCTCCTGCTATGGGATTAGAGGATGGTTATTTTGTCTCTTAAAGGATTCATTTTAGACTCACATAACTTATGAGGACTAAAGATGTTTATCCCTATATCTATGAGAGATGTCCAACCTTCACCCACAACTCACTAGAGACTAGTTTTCCAAACTGGCATTCAAGGTTGATTATCTATTTTATCCCTAATATAACACTAGTAGGAAGAGGCCCCATGACTAACTTCCAAGCTCACATGATATCCTTGTGAGGCATTGTAGAAGTAATAATTGCCATGACATCATACCTGTAAGACACCCAACCCCCTAAGTACCTTTTTAAGGTATGTGGTATTAAATTTTTGCTTTTCCTCAACCATTTCAAAGCCTCTATGTGAGAACACCATCATCTGTTGCTCATCAAGAGATTTCAAACGAATGTAACCATGCTCAATACCAATCTCTAGATTAAAAGTTATGGCCTTTTACGTGGTTGTTGGCATGACACTTGCCACCTGGTCCATTGGGTCCTCATCCTATCAGGCCTCCTAAATCAATGGATCAGATTCACTCGGAGCCTTTCTCATCTGAATAGTGGGGTAGGTGGTCACAACTCCCACTCCGATGGATTCTCTCTGATGGATCTTACCTTTAGATCCAATGGCTCCTAGGCCTTATCGTTCGACAACTCTCATTGTTTCAGTTCCTCTAACATGTAAGACGATCAAATTCCATTCCATCAACCTCTTCTTACGCGACCATGTGAGACCCAGGATAGATCGCTGATAGTCGTTACACTGCGCCCACTCACCGATCAATAGTTCAGATGACTTCCCAGAGTCCCTCCCATTGGATTCAAGCCACTTTAGGCCCAACGACTATCATCGACCGAGATTACTCTCTGAATAATAAATGGCTCTGGTTCTATCTCGAAGTTCCTCCCATCAAAGTGCATCTCCTTCCGAACCACATCTCCCTCTAATGAAAATATGAGATATGTTCGTTATTCAAAATCAACGATGAGGATTAGAACTTCCTTTCTTGTCAATCTACATCCCAAGTCTCCTCTCGGATTTATCCTCATCGAGGCCCCCCTAACACCCCCACACTTAAACATACTAATAGCAGTGCCCTCCAACCGATGGTGGAGATATGTCCACCTCAAATCCAATGATCAACATTGAAGGGCTACCTTCCAAAGTTCTAAGCCCAACAAGGGCCCATCTTCCTCACCTTGATGAACCAGATACCAACACCTTTCATTCTCCAGGACATACAGGCTACCACACTGGCATGACTTGTTATGTCGATGTCACTCCCCCTCTTAGCCTCACTTAAGTGAGGACCACAACGATCTACGGCTAAGGTTACTCTCAGCTGTTCACAAATATACAACCCCAATTGCTCCTTAGAGTCTTCCCCATCGGAGTGCCTCCCCTTCGGCATCCAAGGTTACTCCGACCATCATTCTCCAAAGATACTCACCGCAAAGAGATCCAACGGTCTAGATCTCTCTAAATCCTCTTCCAATAAATCAACAACTCTCATTGACTCGAAGTTTCTCCCATCAGATTCTCTCTTCCAACTTCACAATTTGAAAATTTTGACGACTCTGCCCTTCAATCAACAGTCCATAGTTCACCAAAACCACTCTTCGATGGATCCAATGGTTCACATTATCTTGGACCTTCTTCCATTGGAGTTCCATTATGGCCCTTCCCTGGAATGCTCCAATGGTATCACCCTTCGACCAATGGTTAGGAGGATCTCATTGTGTTGGTTCAACGACTGCGGTATCCCCTGTTGTAAACGTGGGGTTCTCATCCGATCGACAGTCCGATTTGGAACCTAACTGCTCATGGATTATTCTAAGTCTTTTCTAAGGCTTACTCGACCTTCATGAACTCTGTCATCCTCTCCCAAACTAAATAAGGCATGTTCTCTTCGCTACTTGGGTGAAGCTTTTCATCCTACAAGTTTCCCATTTTAAACAACATAGTTTCATAGGGATTAAAAATCTCTGACCATGCATAGATATCCTTTAGGCACCGAGGAATTCCTATGCCCATCTTAGGAGACCTAGCAACCATTCAAGGGATTTTAATTCTTGCAAGGATACACTTGGTGTTAATTATGCTCACTAGACTACATGGGTTCATGATAGTACCAGTGAAGACAAAGATACTTAACCCGTTTTATTTAGGAATTCAACCATCCCTTTTGTACATTCACCTTTGTCATTTAGACCAGGAAATAACACCAAGTCTAATGGCCTTTTCTGGCCTTCAACATGTCATTATTGCAATATTTCATTCCTCTTAGAAGGTATTTTTCATTCTTAGTTTATAATCTTGTTTTATTTTCGCAAGCATCACACTATAGCAAATATCCTACTGCACACACAAGAGGCACAAGTATGCAGTTATATACATGACTACATTCACATGAGGATACCATTTTCAAGGTTTTGTTTTTCCAAAGCACATTCCATACCTTCAGTTAGTCAAGTTGTTAGTTTAATGGATACTTTGGAAGTTTGATTACACATAAGAAAGAAATCATCTCTTCGAGTAGAGTAGGAGTGCTTATCAATAATCTCATAGTTTGAGCATTTTTTCAGTTTGATTTCAACATTGTGTAGTTAAGTTTTCAGATTGGATTTGTTTTCAGACAAAGTTCTGGTAAGGAGAAAGTGTAGGTTGCAGATATCAGCGGTTTGGGATCAACCCAATGGATTAGGCTACTAGTCTGCTTGTTCTTTGGCACCTCATAAGGAGGATGCCATCCCCATTGGAGCCAATGTTAGCACATGAAAATTTGTGATTTGGTCAAACTTGGTCAATAAAGGTCATATGGCCAATCATGATCAGTTAGATTCAGTCTTGTCATGGTTCAAAAAATATTATGAGCTCAAATCCGTAGGAGGCACATGGCATCATCAAGCAAATTATAGCATTGCACAAGTTGTTGCGCAATTGCCTAATATTGCGCAATTGGATTTTTGAGTACAACATGATATGATAGGTATGAGTGGTGAACTAATTTGGTTTCTATATTCCAAATATTCATCTTCCATGCAAAGGAACCCCTTCCATACTTCTCTTCTTCCCTGCAACTCTGCAAATCTCGCATCCAAGCTTGTTGTACACAGGCAACAGGAGACGCTGCTCACAGTGCTACGCATCTTCATCGAGATTGCTTCTACACTCTCCAACTATTGTTTCATATTCTTGGTTGAAGTTTGAAAGGAAAACCTTTCTTATGAACCAAAAGATTCAAGTTTCACTTTAAATCCATATCCCTTGCTACATCAAATTGAATTTTGCTAATTTGTTGCGCATCTGCAACCGTTGCGTTTTACACTGCACACAATCCTTCTTTTTCATTTTCACAGGGATATGATACATATCAGTATCATGGCAACTACATAAGGCAGAAGAAGGAACATAAAGGGTGATGAGGGTCAACATACTTTCAAGAGATTAAGGAAACAATTGAGAGAAGCACAAGATATGATAATCCAACAAAGGGAGGAGAACAAAAGAACAAATATGCCATGTAAAGAACTCCTTGATGATTGTGAGCCTGCAATGGACAATGCCATATTCATGGTGAAAAAAAATATGCCTCTACATAAACAGTTGAAGAACATATATAAGAAAAATTTGACTATCAGAAAGGAAAACCGAGCCCTAAAAAAAAACTTGCAGCAGTTGGAGACATATAAGAAGGGGAAGGGAAAGCTTGATTTGCTTGCTAAAGTAGAAGAAATTTAATTCCCTGGAGATGGATTCATCAATTTTTCCTCTTTTGACTATGTGCAACAGAAAACCCAAATTTTGATTATTAAAATCCCCTAAGTATTTGGATGACATTCTTATGCACAGTGTTATTTTGTTTGATGGATCATTATACATGATCATTTTTTTTCCCTCCTACGCATTGGAGATTTATGTTTTGACTTGTAAATGACAAATTTACAGTTGCATAGAAGGCATGTTGTGCAACTATAACAATCTAATTCGGAGCAGTTGTAAGAGGTTCTTTGTCAAAGTTTGGAATGGGAAATCTCATAGTGAAAATGAGATAAACATTGAGTGCATCAAATTAAATAATTTGTCAGCCAGGAAGTGAAGTGAGCTCTTTCATGGCAGTTTACATGTATCGAGGGTTTAAGGTTTGAGAGGAAAACATGTTTTTTGAAGGAAAGAAAGGGTTCCTGGGCACTCTACCATGAATTTGAGTTTGTTGTTACCATCAACCATCACCATCAATCAACCCAGGTCAGGTAAAGAAATAAAATTTCAAGAAAATTAGTTGTTGCGCAGCTGTGCTACATTTCCATTGTAGGTTATTCTTGCGCAACAACCTTGTTGTGCAACTGTGACAGAGCATGTTGCATTTCTCACTGTTTTATCAGTAAACTTAAAATTAAGTTTCTGACCAAATGGAAAAGAGTTTTTGAAAATTGAAAGAATTTTTTGTCAATAACCAAAACCTCTCTTAGTTTTTACACAACTATCAGAGTTTGGGAGATATGATGTCATCTTTGAGGCCTATTTTTTAGAATTTCGCCAAGCCAAATTTGCTGACAAAGTTCTAGAATTTTTTGAAATTATTTGGTGGACTTCCAACTTGGAATAATTGGCTCCAAATTGAATTTATATGATGAATTTTGAATATTTTTCTACAAAATCCCGTGATTTCTCTTCATTTAGTACAATTTTAGTTGGTCAAAAACTAAATCCTAGAAAGTAGGATATGGATAGATTTTGCCAAATATTCTTTCCTAAGCTATTGCAACTTCTTCCTATCTTTAGATAAGGAAGGATTTTGACCTCCTTAAGATTTTATATGGCATTTTTCTATATATTATCATAAAAATAATGTAAAAGGGGTTGGGCTGTGGAGAAAAAGGACTTTTCTGCTCTGTGTACTATATTTTTCTAATATTAATTAGAGTTTACCAAAGATCAGAAGTACATGGTCATTTATACAAAGATTCATGTCATGGTATGTTTTAGTTGGTGTTTTACTATGTGTGATTTTGTCTCTTTCTTTGTTTTCATTCAAATGTATGTCTTCAAAGTAATTGAATAAGTTAAGTTTTTCAGAATTCATGGTGTCATTCTTTGTTGCACATGTTCAAGTATTTGCACCATCTACTTCTAAAGTCACTTTAGGATTCACCCTATGTTAGGTGCCCTACTCTAATGGATTGTTTTCTCCATTCTAATTCCAGCTACAATGATGATCCAAGTGTCTAAGACATATTATCTACCTTGCCTTTGTCAATGTGTGATCGTACAACCAACATCTTTGTACTTTGATTGATTTTTAGTCAATTAGACTCCATTTCCCAATGGTGTTTTTCTCCTAGATCTTACCTAATATATGAAAATCCCATCCTCATTTTGAGATCTGACCTTTGGACGAAATTCCAAACCAATCCTTTTAGTGATTGATTTGAAGAGAGAGATCCATCTCTGGGTTGGAAGGGCTAGCTTCCAACCTCAAGTTGGTTTGTGGTTACCTCTATGACTTCACTCCCACAACCAAGGGAAATTACAGAGTGATAACAGGTCCATCATAGTACCAATGAAAACAAACGTACTTAACCCATTTTATTTAGGAATTCAACCATCCCTTTTGTCCATTCACCTTTGTCATTTAGGCTAGGAAATAACACCAAGTCTAATGGCCTTCTCTAGCCTTCAACATGTCAGTATTGCAATATTTCATTCCTCTTAGAAGGTATTGTTCATGCTTAGTTTATAAGATCATTTTCTTTTCACTGACATCACATTGTAGCAAATACCTTACTGCACACAAAAGAGGCACATGTATTTTGTTATATACATGACTACATTCACAGGAGGATACCATTTATGTAGTCCTTAGTTATTCGAAGTAGAATGTAAGATCCTTCTGTTCAAATATACACTACACCTACAATCACAGGCACCATTGCACATATCTAGCCATGCATTTCAATTTAATTACACAGAGTAAAGAAATACTTCTTTGTTACAAGTTGTGACCAACTAACTCATTGTGGGTGTACACCTTTACACCCAACCATAGTCTATGTTTTCTTAGTCACTTTGATAGTAGGCCACCCACATGCTAAGCCATGATACCACCAACGAAAAAAAATTCTTGGGTTCTCAAGTTCTCAAGGTAAGTTTTGGTTACAAAAGACCATTCTTCAAACCTGTGAAACCCCTGATCTCATTCGTCTACCCTACCCCCTTGTTGTCTACACTCATGTGCTTTTCTTGTATGCATCCCCCCAGGAAGGTTCTCGACCTGTCCCCTTTCTTCTGTCAGAAGGAACTCGTGGGGTCAATCTGGGGCTAAAGAATTGGTACTCTATTGTACCTTTGGCTGGAAGATTTTGTTTTCCTAGCCATATTTCCCATACATGTATTCATGGGGGTGGTTGGTTTCGCAACCAACAATCCTCCCTCATTTACTGATTTTTCCTTGAAATCAGAGTTAAGTGAAATAACTCAATATTTCTAAATAATACTTTTATCTTGATAGATCCCCCTTTCATCCCTCTAGGGGTATCATGGCTAGTACATTCAAGGTTACACCCATTAGTCAATTATTGGCATTTTCAATTAAACAATAATACATTTACAATATTTACATGTCATGATTTGGAAATCATTAACATGATTAATTACATATAATTGTGGGTTTAGAAAGGGGGTCTTACAATCCACTCCCCCTTCAAAAGGAACATTGTCCTCGGTGTTCTTCTCAGCAACATATGCCATGCATATGTATTTTAGCTACCTTAGCATTATCTTCTTTTCCTCATAGATAGGTCTTCACTTAGACTTTGGCATTGTCAGAACATGCCTTGAACAATTTCGAACAACAAGCATATTATTCCTAAATTTATGCAAAAACATTTTATTGTTGTTCATGATTCAAGAGAATAATTTACATGCCATCATAGTGCTTATCGGTGTAGTTCATGGATCTACATCCGTATGGATGTCACATTTACTTGGCTCACTATTTTTCTCTTGATATATTGGGCTCACGATCCCAAATCATCATAAATAAAGAGTTATAAAAGTATCCTCTTCCTTTTGGTCACTCACCTTCCAAGATCAGGCTCAAGCATCCCTTTATGTACTATATAGTCCCTTGGGCGATCCATCTTTCTTACCAAGGATTTCTCGCACTAGAAGAGTTTCAGAGACTTCACCGAGTCTTACAACTAAGGCGTCCCCCAAGCTTTCTCTATCGAGGCGTCCCTCCGACCCGTGTTACCGCAACACAACAATAGTATTTTTCCATGCTTTCCATCTTTACAACCATCATCTGTCCCTTCAGTATAGATCTATAATCTCACCTGTATCCCATGCATGCAATGATTTTCGTGAGATATCATCATCAATTTCAATCAAGAATTTATTTGAAATATGCCACTCACATATTTCTATTTCATTTTTTTTCCCATTTTCAGATCTATTCCATATAGGAATCAGATTCCACAAGCTTGAGACTTCTTTCCTTGGGAAGTTTGGCTCTTTTACAACCAACATGCATTGGTATTCTTCATGGGATTATAGTACTACCATATCCAATACCCTTCTTCCTACAATTCATTCTTCACATAGCCAAAAACTTTGTTAGTTCTCATGCACATTATATTTTCATTGCACACTTGCAGTGGCTTCCAAACAATTTCAAAATTATGCCAACTAACAATTGCATCACATTCATTTACTCAAAAACAAAAAGGAAATACCATTCCTTGCACATGCATTACTTTAGCATACCAAGCCTTTCAAAATTCAATCAAACATTAAATGAATTTAATCGATGTGCCAATGTGACACCCAACTCTTCTCTTTACCATTGTTACAACTATGGTAGAATATTGGAAATTCCGCCTTTCGTATTGGGTGGTCCATTAACTTCCCTCTCATGCAAAGATGCATCTCCTCAATGCATTCAATCAACGTGTTTTTTATGAGTAATTTTGTTACCGATCATTCTTGATTGGTCAACGTATTCATGACACCTTGTTCATGAATTTCTTCCAAGGATCTCAATCATCCTTAACTTCCAGAGGTTCTTCCATCTATCATTCAAATTTTTTTCTTGAATCTTACCCTTCTTGGGTGCCAATGACATACAATAGTCAATAATAATATATCATCAGGATATAAAGCAATTCAGAAGGTATTCTTACCCAATCCCTTTCAAGTCTCGTGTCATATTGGCATGGAAACTTTTATATGTGTTCTAGCTGGAATCACTCTCTCTGATGCTACCACATTAATGGTGCTTCATGGGGACTACCAAAGTCCCTTCATCAATCTTTTCTATCAGTGGCCTCCTTGTATTTATCCTCTACCTGAGGTTTTCCACCATTGATAGTTGTCCTTCCCCAATAGCTCCAATCCTTTCCTACACATAACATGCATCATCACACTTAAAGTTATATCATTTGTCATGTAAGATCAAAATGCATGCATCATAGCATTTAAATCATTAAACATTCTCAAATATGTCCCAACATATCTACATGCACTCTATCACATTACTCTTCAATGTGCTCATGAGTGCAAACACAATCATTTTTTTAGTTGTCTCTACAGTCATACAATTATCATTATTCTCATGCTAGAGACATTCACACATAACAACGTTTTTGTTTTCTCATCCTAGAGAAACACAATAAACACCAAGAAAGGGGTTAAGGGACTCTTCCCTTTTTTTCAACTCCTTCTACACAGTCTAGACTTTTCAGCCCAGCTGAATTATTTCCAAGGCCTCTTTGCCTTTTCATAACATGGTTTAATCAAGCTTATTCATTTTAACATATTTATCAATTTATTTCCTTTCACCAGCTTTACTTGTTTTCTTATGTTCTCACAGTTGTTATTTTAAGGGTTACAACTTTGTTTTCCTCCTTTTCTCATTATTTTCTTCTGCAATCTATCCCTTTTGGAATTTGTTTGATATATTCCTTGAGCAATCTTAGTCAAGTTCTTCTTGACCCTTCCTGGGTGTAAACAACATACTTGTATGATTCGAAAATCCTTAGACACCACTTATTTCTTTACATATATACATGCAATATCTAACTTGATCCAGAATAATTGATTGATCGTATTGAAGTGATTTGCGGAATTCTAATGATGTGCTCTTTATCCAAAAACTCATGAAATGACACAACAAAAAATAAAAGAACTCAAATTATACAATATTGATAACCATATCACTTCATCTCTGAATTCTCTTCAAACCATAAGACTGCTGATAACCATCTCAAAATACAAAAATACATGACAACATGTGCTTGCATAGAGCCATTTAATGGATTCTTTTTAATTCCATAACTCAAAACAAGAAAATAAGTTCATCATTGAAATCCTTGCGAAATTATGAGAAATTTGACTATAAAGTCGACCGATTTCTGAACTTTCTCAATTTCACCCTCTTTGGCATGCAAATCAATGCACTAAATGCTCATTAATGAAAATTTGAGCCAATACTGTTACAAATGACCTCAAATCACAAAATATTCCTCAAATTCACGGTCCTTGAGAAAAATCATGAAAAATGAGTATAAAGTTGCATATGTTTCGTTGATATACCTCATGGCAGGATTTAGGAGACAACCATACTTAGCCTCTTCTTGGCATGCAAATCAAGACATCCATATGACCACAAAATTTTTGTCCTACCTAAAAAATTGTGCCACCTCGATATCCGTGCAGACCTAGGAATGTGTGCCACATAAAGACAACTGGTGCATTGGTCAATCAAAAAGGTACCACTACAAATTCATAATGTTCATACCTAGTTCTAAAGGTTGTCTTACTGATGTCTTCTTCCTTGATTCTTACCTGGTGGTATCTAGATCTTAAGTCTATCTTTG
The DNA here is from genome assembly GCA_009831015.1 of Picea engelmannii. Classification (NCBI taxonomy): domain Eukaryota; kingdom Viridiplantae; phylum Streptophyta; class Pinopsida; order Pinales; family Pinaceae; genus Picea; species Picea engelmannii. Next base: position 204,791 of record ML792982.1, on the reverse strand, counting down.
AAAATATCTTTGCTCCTCTTAGTTGATCAAAGAGGTCATCAATTCTAGGTAGAGGGTATTTGTTCTTCACAATGTCTTTATTCAACTATCTAAAGTCAATACACAACCTCAATGTTCCATCCTTATTTTTGACAAAGAGTATCGGTGCTCCTCAAGGTGAAACACTTGGGCGTATGTAGCCTTTCTTCATTAATTCCTCTAGTTGCATTTGTAATTCTTTTAATTATGGTGTACTCATTCTGTAAGGTGTCTTTGATTTTGGGGCAGCTCTTGGTACTAAATCAATAGAGAATTCTATGTCCCTCTTTCGTGGTAATCCTGACATTTCTTGGAATACATCCTCAAATTCCTGCAATACTGAAAAGTATTCAAGGACGATGATACACCAAGGTACACCTTCCCCAAATCCTACGTCTCTTAGCTCTTAATCCCGATGATTCAGGGCACGTCGACGACGTCTTTTGGCACGAGAGTTAACAAGTTCCTAATGGTATTCACAACACATGGATGTGATCCATGAGATCAATGATGGAGGTTTATCCTTATCTATCAGTTGATCAATGGTTGTCGTTAGTACTAACTCCCATCGTCGTCGATGATCACGCCATCATCGTCGGTACTTCTTGGTCGAATGTGACCTTACCAACCTCCTCCATTTCCAACGACGAAGCATCTGGATCCAATAGTCCAGATCTCATCATCAAATCCTCGACGAGATCAACGGTTACCACTATATTTCCTCTTCGGACTCCCGTCAACCAACCAATAGTTGGCACCTATCATCCTAGGACACTCCGGCTGCCTTGCTGGCATGCCACGTCATTCACCGCATCATCGTCCTCACTCTTGTTTTGAACAAGTCTGATGGAAATCAATGGTGGTGATCCCCTCTCCCAACTACAAATCGAGGTATATCTTCATGTCACCGATGTTAGTGTTTTTGGCGTTCAGACCTCCTCTCGGTTCACCCACCTTCTACCTCCGACAATGATATGCCAAAGATATATGACCCATATCTATCCTCTATCATCTAATCAGATTGAGGGATGTCGTTCTTTCCCTAACTACCAATGTTGTCAAAATTTACACAATTTTGGCACTCGGTCATTCACGATGATGTGCCTTCATCAACGAAGGATTGAGATCTTTCAATCGACCAAATTGACAACTGTGATATCTCCTGGGTTAATACAAGATTTCATAGTAATAAAATCACTGCTTTGGGGACTTATCCATTTCTTGAGTTCTACAAGACTTCATTCTTTATCTTCAAGGGTTTGAAACCACTCTAAGGCCATTACAAGTTACTAAAACTTAAGGGGAAAACCTTGCATGTTTTACAAGCTCTCCATACAAGGATACAATTGCTCTAGTACGCAACAGTCCGTACTTATTCATTTCACGATTATCAGATCACTAATAGGAGTCACAACATATCTTGACTTTCATGCATTCAAACCATGGATTGTAAACGATTGAGTTTCCTCTTAAATTTTGACATTTACACATGCATACAGATATACTAATCATAAGCAGTTTTAGTCGAGTTAAATATTGATCTGGTAAGGAAATTTCCAAAACCAACTAGCTAAGAGAGGATTCCTTTCCTCCCAATCATAGGCCTTGTTGTAGACTAACTTCCTACAACACGCCACCTCCACACCAAGCCATGATACCACCAAGGAAATTGACTCAACAGGGTTCCAAGTTTGCGATGATCCAGGAAGGTTACTCTCCTTCCTCCTTTGATGCATCAGAACTTGTTGCCTCCCACTGAGCTTCAGGTCTCCATAGGTTTATCAGGTGGTTTCTCAACTAGATTTCCTCTACACAAGGGAGTCCCTTCTCTGCTCAACAGTCCCTCAATGACCTCCCCTTACCAGTGTCGGTTTATGTCTAGTAAGCACCAAGCTGTAGCCCATTAACGCTCCAGTTCAGGATCTTGGTCTTCTCTATTTAGGGTGATCATCAATAACTTAGACAAGCTTCTTGTTTTCCTCCATAAATATCTTCTTTCTCCTTCTCTTCAACAATCAACACCTCCGAACCTCTGCACTCTATTCTCTCTTTCTCGTTTATGTGTCTTCTTCTCTATTCCCTCGGAATTTATGTGACTTCCAGCAAACTTGACCTGCAACCTGCCAATCCCAGTATGAAGGGGTGGTTCCGTGGTATCCCCCTGTGATTTTTTCAATAGGCCTTTTCTCTCTGCAAGGATCAACTGTCAACAATTATTAATTTCCCCAACCACCTCTGCAACTTCTTTTATGGTCACATGGTCTCATAAAATTTTGGTATGCTGGTAGGTGTAGTTTTATATTTGCAAGTATAGATTAGCTTCTTGTGCAAGCTTCCTATTTTCCTCACTTATACATCTCATCTCCACTCCACACAACCATTCAATCAATCCATACCTCATCAATTCGTCTGGTATATCATGGCTAATACTGTTCAGGATTCCCTCAGTCAGCAGTTTGGTGTTTATATTAATTCAAAACATAGTTACATGCCTCATAACATAATATATAAAACTTGTGCATAATTACAGTCTTGAAGGAAAATGAAGTGTTACACCCTTACCAAACCATAATTTGTTTGAGATGCTCAACATTGACAATGCTTACACATTTTCATCTTAAGACAAAAAAACAAAGTACATCCAATAATGAACTTCTATTCAATTCTTCCTAAGGATAAGGCAATGAAACCTCTCCACTCAAAACATTTTTAATATTGACAACAAAGAAATCATCCTTGATATCAATATAATGTAGCTTTTCTCTACGTGGGTAGAGTTTACCTTTTTACATCTTTGATTTTCTTAAAAAACAATTCTCCATCCATAAATGTCAAAGATATTGACAATTTGCAATTTTAACAAAAAAAAATAAAAAAATACTATGTATTAGTAAATGCAATGAATTTCCTATTATATATTGTGAATATAGTTGTTTGAAAAGGTATATGTCACCAAATGTAGTTTCTTAAAAATGTATATATCGCCTAATGTAGTTGTTTGAAACGGTATGTAATTATGTAATTGAGGCACAAATTTACTCGGAGTCAAAAGTTAAAATGATGTGACGATTTAAATTATTTGAAGCATAAGAGATATAATAATATGGTTTGACATACAATCATTGTTCTTCAAATATGGAGTACTTCAAGGAGTGAAATAAATGATTGTTTGTACTTCCCGGTCTAAATATGGATTAAAGTTACCTCAAATATTCAAACATGGATTGTTTGTTTGTACTACTGGGGACTCACGGAGCCAGAACTTTTAATATTCAAACATTCCATGCCATACAATTTTATTGATCTAAGTGAAGGCCTGAGGTACCTCAGCTTCCAACTGAAGATTGGCGCTTCTTCCCCAGTCGATTGGCTTTGGCTAGTAAACTTATTTGAAAAGAAAATAGGAGGCTGGTGTAATAAATGGTTATCAATCGGGGGCAGACTCATTCTGGTAAAGTCAGTCTTGGAAGGACTAGCGGTATACTGGATGACATTGGAGAAGATTCCAAAAAAGATTATCAACACTCTCCGGAGGCTTTCTACAAATTTTTTGTGGAATGGACACGAGAGTAAGCACAGTTTCCATCTCTGCAGCTGGGATTTATTAGCTAGGCCCAGAGAGGCAGGTGGCTGGGGCCTAAAAAATTTACTTAATTTCAATACAGCCCTCCTGGCCAGCTCCTTTTGGAGAGCTCTTACACACTATAGTATTTGGCACAAAATTGTCATGGATAAATACCTCGGCTCCATATCACTCTGTGAATGGCTTCGAAAGCCAACGCTTCTTCATAAGAGCGCCTCCCCATTCTGGAAGGGTCTGGTCGCTGCTTCTCCCATCATTCTCCATTGGCTCAGATGGAAACCGGGCACTGGCTCAAAGATCAAAATTGGCAAAGATTTGATCGTTGGTCTGGAGGACAGATCACTTCTCCATCCGAAATTGTGCTTGAAACTCGCTTCCCAAAACATTCTTTATCTAGCACAAACCAATTTACCATCTGGATCCTCCTCACTCCCGGACCATTGGCTGGGCGCTAGGGAACTGTCTCTATTTGGGCAGAGGGCAATTGAGTGGAATCAATTTAACCTGGATCTTAAGTGCGCTGGTGTTTCACTCAATAATGAACCCGATACTCTTTTGTGGACAGGTGGTGATGCATCGGGCATCCCATCGGTAAAGAATATTTTTGAAGCTTTGCTAATTACTCAAAATCTAGCCCCGGATTGGTCATGGCGTACACAGGTTTGGAAGTGGAGGGTCCCACTAAAACAAAAAAAATTTGTTTGGCTGGCCAGCATGAAGCGGATTTTAACCTGGGATTCCCTTCGCAGGAAAGGATGGGAAGGGCCTGGGTTTTTCTCCCTCTGTCGAAAAGCACAGGAAGACATTCAACATTTACTGATTCACTGTGAATTTACAAAGGATGTATGGAGCAGAATTTTAAAGCATTTAAATCTTTCATTCTCCTGGAGCGGTGATACCATCAACGACTGTTTCACCTCCTGGCTTTCAAATAGAGCTCTGCCGATTTCCTTGGCAGTGCACACCTGCTGGCAACTGTGGATTGAACGTAATAAAGCTTTGTTTGAGGATAGAACTCCGTCTACTCTGGCTGTATTCCACAGGGTCGTAGCTTCTCTTACTTGGCAGCCGACAACTATAAAACCTTTCATTCACAAAGAGATCGACCTTAGTCTGCCAGAAGGGTATACTTTGGCATGCTTTGATGGAGCTGCCCAGGCCAACGGTTCTTGCTGCGGGGCTAGAGGTTTCTTCAGGGCCCATCCGTCAAGAATCACAAAGTGGTATCTTAATTGTGGACCGGGACCAAACACAAAAGCGGAGCTTTTGGGGCTTTGGGTTTCCCTTCGATTGGCTTCCTGTTGGTCCATTAATCACTTGTTCGTCCGAGGTGACTCAAAGGTTATCATCGACTGGATTTCCCAAAAATCCAAACTCCGAGCGATCCATGTCGATTCTTGGAAACAAAAAACATGGGATCTTGCTAATGGTTTCACTAATATCAGTTTTCAGCACTATTCCAGAGTTTACAACAGTGAAACTGATGCCCTCTCAAAGAGAGCATTAAAGGAGGAGGCTGGTGTTTTAGCGATCTTTCACAGTGACAGCGGGATTGAGAGCCCGACCACTTCATTCAGCATCTTCTGATTCTTCATCGTTGTCTTTAATCCTTCCGAGAGCTTTTGACTATTCTTATTTTCTAGTCTAAGGCTGTAGATAAATTTCTACTTGTTGATTTCTCTCTGTTTTTTCTTCTCTGCCTCCAAGGTATAGTCTCTTCAGATCTGGACAGTATCCTTATTTCCTATTGTATTGGGATCTCAGTGGTCGAGTTAATTTTCATTTGGTCGACTTTGGTCCGCGGTTTTGGTTCAATTCTTACAGTTATTATCCTGTCCAGCTTCAGATCAGACATGATTTTTATTGTAAGGATCACTTTTTTTGTTTTTGGATGGCAGATTAGAATGCTGCTTCAGTCAGCTGTAAACTTCTCTCGGTGGCCTGACGCTGTAAAAATTTTTATACTATTTATAAAATTGTGAAAAAAAATTTTCATGGAAAAAAAAAGTTACCTCAAATAAGAAGGGATTCAAGTGAATAAATAAATGGGTAGGAACAATTTTATATGGAATATCTCATTAATCACATATTGATTGTTCTAGTTATGTAACCGCATAGCTCATATAAAGGCCAAGTGACATTTTGGCCATTTAAAAGATATAAATGACACGTGCAAGAGTTTGAATTCCAAATATGGAGTTGTACATGCATACCTAAATATCGAATAATGCATTAATTCTGCATTGATTTTTATAATGATGTGACTTGAGACTATTCTGACCATTTAATTGAAATGATATGACAATGGAATAAAAAAATCTAATAATCATCATGAATCTAACCTGATTCACCAATGGCCATAAATTATAAATGATAAACATTAACACTTTAAACTTAGAACTGGTACAAAAGGCCTACGAACTACAAAATATTATAAATGATACATGGAGTGATTTATCACTCACATTGATCTAATTCATAGCTCTCCTTCCACTTAAACAATTACTTACCATGATCCAGGTGGATATTGGTGGCTACCTACCTTTTCCAACTAGCTCAAAATAGTTTTCTGACAATTTTGGTAATTTACTATTTTTAGCAGTTTTTCGGGTCTTGAACTTTCGGAGTCGTTTTGAGGCCCTAAACGATGTTTTTTGAGAAAACGGGGAGCAACAAAAATTGTGGATTGATGTTGTTCACCCAAAAGTTGTAGTCCTCGGATAGGTCTTTCCAACAAGCTATCGAGTGCCCCAAACAGAGATTGTATGCAAATGTTACGCCCCTGGGAAGTTGACGTATCAACTACCCCCATCGGGGCCCACAAAACTTTTGGCTTTTCATCTTCCGGGGTTAGGGTTTTGGATTTTGATCATGTTAAAAAGGCCCTTAGAGCCTCATTGTAATGATCATCTTTTTGCGAATGCGAGTAGCCATCACATCTCCTTTAAGAGATACGCTGCCACCATTCTAGTGAATCTTTCACTCTGTATTTTTACAGTCTCTGTACATTTCTTTGATTAATATAAATCGTGTATTATTGTATATCTGTGTTTATGGTTGCATATCTGATACATTTCTGTTATATTATTGAATATCTGCGATATCTCTGTGCATTTCTTTATTATATCTTTGTTATCATTTCGTGACAAAAATAATCCAGATCGGTGGTATCAGAGCAGGCTACTCTTGATCGTTTTTTCAGTGCATGTCCTTGACGAGGTCCGAGTATAGAAAGTTGGGTCTCAAGCTTGTCTCTCTTGAAAACAATCACTCCCACACACCCAAGAAACCCTCAATGGCGGAAGAAAATAAAAACGACGGAGCAAACGATCCTATCAATCTGTTGCTTGAGTAAGATCTCACACGATAGAGGGATGAAATGATGGATAATTTTTCCCACATCCTTCAACGTCTGTCGATAACAACAGACACATCTTCATCAAGCGACCACTTTGGAGGCACCTTGCATTTCAAGGTTCAAGTTAATTTTGATACTCCTATATTTGAAGGACAGATAGGTGCAGAAGCCCTAGAAAAATGATTACCTCTGCTAGAAGGTTATTTCTCTGTTCACAATTTTTTCGACAAAGAAAATATCACCTTCTCACTTCTTAAATCTCTCCCTTATGTCAAACATTGGTGGGAAACTTACTGGGAGCAAAGTTCCACAGAGGAGTCTGGAATATATGGGGCCGATCCCACTTGGGATTTTTTTGTGGATGCGGTAAAGGAATAGTATTACCCTGTTGGCAACTATGAGGACCAGTACATGAGATGGACCACATTGCGGAAAGAGAGGGACCAAGTAGTTCTGGAGTTCACCAATACCTTCCATACCTTGCACACCAAGCTGGGTATCAAAGAATCCGAACGACATTTGGTATTGAAATATCGTGGGGCTTTACACAGATACATCCAGACTGAAATGGATTTTCTGGACATCTCATCACTCGGTGTTGCGTATCGATATGTTGTTAAAATCGAGCAGAAATTTACGCACCAGAACAAATGGGAGTTCGGGTCTGCAAATCTGCAACAACCAAAGTATGACAAAGACTGTTGTGGGTGGGAAATCCCTCCTACGGACTAGCACTAAGGGTTTTATCATGCATGCAGAAATGACCTAAAGATTCTTACTTTTGACCATCATCCCATGCCTAGACTCCCATTACTCATATGTAAATACAAGGCTCAAGAGATTAAGTTGACGTGCCTTATTCTTCGTGTTTGATGTCGATCACGTTTCTCGTGCTTGGTCGTTCTTTGACTACAACTCTCCTCCCAATGCTGACCTGCATTCACTAAAGACAAACAAAGAACTCCACATGCATTTGATCTATGAACTAACAAGTTAGAGATTTAAGCAATCATACAATCAATATTCCAATAATGACAATCTCATATGGCGGGACGGGAAAAACAATTCTTTTATTAACTTCACAATGATACCTTACAATGATAAAGTCGTCTACTGCTCCTCGATCCTGGTCTTGGGCTCTTCTTCCATTGTCTTCCAACTGCTTTTCTCTATACTTCTCTTTGCACAAGGATGGCTAAAGGTTGAGACAAAAAGAATGCTCAATCGGGTATAGTTTCTTTATTATGATTTTCCTCTTCCAAATGGGACCCCTACCCCTTCTTTTATAGGTTAGAAGGAGCTACGTATTTGGTCGAATATCTGACCATGCATGGCCAAAAGGTTTAGTTAACTTACCCAAAGCTGTGTGTTCCGTCAATAACTTTCCTTTTTTCGTGCTTTTGTAGGTACACACGGGCTGTCTTGGGTCAGCTAGCGTGTACACGCATGCAGTAATGGATCAGGGCACGTGGGCCTTTATAAAAGGGGTTTTTAAGAAGAGTTGTTCAACAATATTTTGGAAAAGAAGGAATCTGATATGGGCTGATGCTAGGTAAGCATGTCTGGTGAAAATTAGGGCATTAACATAAGTTTACGAGGCAGGAGACAACGCAAAATCTCCATATTTTTGGAAAAATAACCAAAAGGAGGAGGACACAACTCTATGTAGCGAGAACAACTTCCTAAGGTCATATTAAATCCCAGGGTTTGACAAACAAATGGACCAATGTGCTTTATCCAAGGGCGACTCATTGTGCTGCCAATAAAAAGAAAATACTTTTCCCTTCCTCTTTTTGGGGTATATTTGATTTTTTTTGTCGTTTTCAATAATTTTGGAAAAAGAATAAAATAATGCTACGTTACAAAGGAGGGATGAGTGTTGCAAACATACAAGTTCGAGGTGCAAAGACAAGACTGATGTTCAAAGTAAGGACACTCGGGAAAAATCCTCCAGGGGCCAAAGGTGTCAAGATGAAGAGGCAAAGTGCTATAAGGCTTGCGTATAAGGCATGCTTTAGATGGTTCAGTTGAGAGCAACATGGAGCCGACATTAGGCCAAAGACGCAGGTATGCAAATGTGATTAATAAAACACATAATGGTAACGTCCTTCGATGTAAGTTTAATGAGCCCAGAGAAGGTAAGCTCGATAGTTTTTCATATTTAGAGAGTCTGAAAAAAATGTAAAAGGAGACTCCACTGGGGTACCTTTTTCGAAGGTAGTCTAGTCGGTTCAAAAAAGGGGTAAATTAGCACCGAAAATATGTCTATTAAAAACCATTTTAACGAGTGTGATAAAGACAAGATCACTCGACCATTTTTTCATTTTTAAGGAGTCTGAAACAAACTTAACTATGGACTCCGTCAGGAATGTTCTTCTGGACCATTTTAACGAGTGTGAAAGAATAAGGTCACTCGATGATCTTTTCAATTTTAGGGAGTCTGAAAAGAGCTTAACTATGGACTCCGTGGGGGTTCATTTTTCATACATTTAGTCCCTCAGGCCTGAAAAAGGGTTAAAACGATACCTGGGGGTATTCTTCTAGAGAACTGAAGTTCCTTAGAGTATACCTTTGTTTGTACAGTTGACCGTCCGGACCGAAAAAGGGGTAAACTACCACCGGATAGACGTAACTTCAAATTTCAGTTTAACGAGCATGAAAGGCCACAAGATCACTCGACAATCTTTTCATGTTTAGAGGGTATGAAAAGGGCTTAAAAGAAGACCCGTTATGTTTTTTGGGAGTCCCGAGGATGAGGTCAAGAGTGAAAATGAATCATGCACATGAGGCTCAAACTCGTAATCAGGAAAAAACTATGGAGGACTCTCGAGCCTATAGTTGTTAGTGACAGCATGGACACTGTCATGCAACCAAGATCTACCTAGGGCATCCATGTTATGGTAGGATCTACCACCAAATTACGACACTTCTAAAGTAGTAATGAGGGTTCCATGTCGCAACTCGGCGGGATCGATCCTATGGCAAAGAGAAATAGACAACGAGATGCAGAAAGTGGGGGTGGAATCCTGACTTAAATGCAATGAGCTGGGAAAATATGACTTTTTACCAAAGGACTGTCCAAACGCCCAAATCTCAAAAAATTTCCAAATACCCAAAGGAAAACCTCCCTTGATCCTCCAAAGAAAACTCTCGAACCATCTTAAATGATTTTCAGCTTAGAAAAAATGACAAAAGGGTCCGAAAATTGACAAAAAAGGGCCAAAAAACTCTATAAAGAGAAGTTGGCAGCTCATTATCACCATTGTTAATTCAGAAATTGACTAAAAGCCAAAACTACCCCTTTGTGAAAAGAATTGATTCTGGGAGCTTCGGTGGACGAAACAACCATCTGCTTGGACCAAGTAAGTATAAACTCTCACCTCTTGAAATTTAAACCTTTATCTATGCTTTTAGTTTCAAGTTTTGGGGGGGCGTCGATCCTCAAAAGGTTGGCCCTAGGTATACGTGGGTTGTCTTATGACAGGCCGCGTGTGCACTCAGGCAGAGGAAAAACTGCACGTGTGTACACGTGACTATCATCATTACAACCCACGTGGACCCTTTATTTAATGGAATTTTTTTTTAAAAAGCAAGGGTTAACCCTCCTGAACTTGGTTTTTGCAGGATGTATGTTCACTGGAGGGAAAGAGAGCATGAGGAGATTAGTGAGTTGGTCGGGGAAGACTCCAATGTTGTTGCTGCCTTAATGCAATATGGGCTGCTCAAGTTCTTCCTATGTCATTTTATGCGAGCACAACCTAGGCTACTGAATGCCTTCATTGATTATTGGCATCCCGAAGCAGAGGCCTTTATGTTAGAGGGGCAGTCACTGGTGCCTACTACAGAGGACATATATTTTTTGACTGGCCTCTCCAGGAGAGGGGAACTAGTCAATTTCTAGGCATTTCCTTCGGGGCCTCATAACATATCATAATTAATAGGACTTTATTGTGAGGCTAGTACAGACCGATCGAGCTCTCAAGTGCCAATAAGAAAGATCACTGATTTATCACTACAGGCGATTGTGTTGCTTATTGGGCGGATGACTGGTTCTGTAGGTCTACATCAGGCGTCCCATGCACAGATGAACTGTGCAGTCCAGTGCATAGATATTTGACTGGAGCACTATACTATTGGATTGTATGAAGAGGCAACTGATAGATTGTCGGTTGCAGACACAAAGAAACTTCAGGTTCAGGACGATTCTATGCTCTTTCTTATTTGAAAGAGTTCCTAGTTTTAGTCCTTGAGTGGCGGTACGAGGACATCTGGCCTCTCTTCCCGCGGTTTGCAAATGGGCAGTGTTGCTGCTACGATAGGGTGGTGGAAGGACCAATGAGTCCTTTGATGATGACTTCTTTGCTTGGTTGTCGCGATATATCCCAATCATAGAGGATTACCCTTATGATGGGATTGATTTCTCGAGAGATCCTGAGACACCGGTACCTCCTGGCGAGGAGCGAGGAGAGATGGGTAAGTTTGCATCGTTTTTTTTTTTTTTAAGCATATGTAATTTTTATGTTGTTTTTTATATATATCATTTTTTTTTTATACCAGAGTATTTGACAGATATGTGTCTATTATGTGCAGATGTGGGAGCAGTGCGACCTGCGGATTACTCGAGGAACAGGTGTCGTCCTCGGCCAGGGGCTACACCTACCACCGTAGGGGGACCAACAACAGCAGGAGAGCTTCCAGCCGGTGAGGCTGAGAGGGTTTTGAGACGAGTCGAGCGAAACCTTACCTCGCTCACCCACACAGTCCCTATGGCAGAGATTGAGGATCTACCACCATCTATGCAGCCTCATGTAGTGGGGGCACCACGGATGTGGCTCCGACTGTTTCGGCATTTGGAAAAAACTATTGACCATTACAACAGGGCCCACAGGCCCTGACCTTAGTTAGTCTATACTTTTCACGTGCTGAGAGCACTACTTGTATATTTTTTTTGAGGGCATAAGCCCCATGACTCGTTATTGGTCATATTTTTGAGGCGCTTGCGTCCACCTATGTACTCTCATGATTATGATATTATATATGGATTTTTATGTCTTTTTGTGTCTTATGGATCATATTTGCCTTTAAAAATGTATTTTACATGTTTATGTGTATGTCTTTTTACATGTGTGCAAGATGCCAGTCTAAAATTTGATTAGCTAGAGTATCTATAACTTGGTTTAATCTCCTAGGAACATGAAAATATGTAATATAATCAAAGCTTCGTTCTAAGAGACGTACCCTAAGGAATCGTTGGTGTAAAGTCGGATCACAAACATGGTAGACTCTATTTAATTGAGACACAACCAACTGAGCGTCTAAATAGACCCAGAGATGAGAGATACCAAATGATACGGCGTCACGAAGCAACTCAATAACTGCATTGTACTCGACGACATTGTTTGTGGTGTCACCTAAGCATATACCTCCGGAAGATAATAACTGGCCTCGAGGTGTAAAAATTACCCAAGCTGTGGAGGCAAGCCTCCGAGTGTGTCGGATAGCACCATCTGCGTACCCAATGAACACCTCTGATTTACTTGACATCTGCCACAGTGACAAAAGATAACATAAAAAACGACAAGTCCATAATACTAAAAGAAACTAGAAAGTAATAGTACAAAGACTATACATATGTTACAAAAAGTTACCCAAGGTGACCTACCTATGAGCAATACTTCTTGAGGTAGAGCCCATTTCTAGGATTCGCCAAAGCATTTCCCTCAAAGTCATCCAGATGACAAGTGCCATTTTTTAGAACCTCTTTTATGATGAAAGGTCTGAATCACATGGGATTGAATTTTCTTGCAACCAGGGGGTCCTTATCTTGGTCATAGAACAGGACAAGGTCGCCTTCAGAGAAAACCGAGGATGAACAGACTGATCATACTGACACTTGACCTTATGTTTGTGAGCCTCGTTGGCCAGGGCCGCATCACGACGTTGCTCAAGGTATAATAACCATTCTTCAAGTGGAGAAGTGTTTGGAAATAACTGTACTGTCAACTTTAGGGATGGGATCTGACATTCGATAGGAAAGACTGCTTCCATCCCGTAAACGAGTTGAAAAGGTGAGAAACCGGTTGCAGTCTTAACAAACGTTCAGTAATCCCATAATGTCGAGTATAACATCAAATGACAATTTGACTTGGCTGAGTTGATCGTTTGCTGTAGGATGGTCTTAAGAGATTTATTTACAGCTTCCACCTGACCATTTGCTTGAAGATAGTAGGGTGATGAATGTTCTTGCCGCAATCCAAGCTTTGATATTAACTCGGTCATCATCTAGTTCTGAAAGTGACTGCCATGGTCAGTGACAATCTCTCTCGAGATGCCGAACCTTGCTATTATTTGGTTGAATAAAAAGAGAGTTGCAGTCTCCCCATCATCTTTAAACGTTGGCATAGCTTCAACCCACTTCGTGAAGTAGTCTATGACTACAATGATATAACGGTGCTCCCTAGCTAAAGTAGGGTTGCATGTAGTTTAATCAATCCCCCACTTGGTGAAGGGACCAATTGTGATGATAGGAAACATGGGAGTAGGATGTGCCCTCATCTTCTGAGAAAAGATCTGACATGGATGGCACTTATTGACCGATTCGATATAATCTTTGATCAGTGTCGGCCAAAAGTAACCTGCTCGTGAAATATTTTGGGCTATTGCCAACCCAGACAAATGACTGCCACATGCTCCTGTGTGGCAATTGTTAAGCACAATGTCTGCTTCTTCGTGAGTGAGGCATCGATGCAGGATGCATTCTACACCTCTTCAATACAACGTATCGTCAAGTATAAGATAATTCTTAGCCCGATGGCGTATACAGCGACGCTCATCATGAGAAGCAGAGGTGGGTCACTTCAAAGCATGGAGATAGACAAGTATATCTCTGTACCAGGGATCCGAAGATGTGATCAAAAACATATCTCCTCTGATAGGCGACTCTTCGGGCATAACATCACCTGATTCAACCGGAATTTCCGAAATAAGTTCTGTGAAGACCAATGACTTTTTGGATTTCGCTGAAATGAAATCTAAGTCAAATTCCTAGAGGATGACTATCCATCTACTGATCTTTCTGCCTATTACCCTTCATGTCAATACGTATTGAAACAGATTCACAACGACAATGACGGTGGTCTTGCGAAACAAAACATAATGACGAAACCGTTGAACAACATGGACTGCTGCCAACGCAAGTTTTTCGATATGAGAATAATTAAGTTCCAGTCTGACTAGGCCTCGGCTCAGGTAATAGATCACATATTCTGAGAACAAATCATCTTCCTGAACTAAGACCATGCCGATGGTTGACTCTGTTGTAGCCAGGTATAATAAGAAATCTTTGTTATAGTTAGGTGGCCGAACTAGAGGGGCAGTTGTGAGGGTATGTTTCAATGCTTCAAAAGAGCGTTGAGCGGCATCGTCCCAATAAAAAGGAATTTCTTTCTTCAGTATGTGCATAAAGCCCTTTGTGATATTGGCATAGTTGGCGATGAAACGCCTTAAAAAATTCGCCTTGCCTTGTAAACTCTGAAGTTGAAGGATTGTCTGTGGGGGAGGCAACTGAATTATTGCCTCAACCTTGAGAGGATTGACCATGATCCCTATTGTTGACACTATGAAACCTAACAAATGTTCTGATGTTATGCAAAAGCTGCACTTGTTTGGATTCAAGCGAATCCGGAAGTAGTGACATCGCTCAAAGATAATTCGGAGGTGTGTGGGATGATTCGTTCTCTTGCGATATCAAGATCCTAAGTCATCTAAATAGGCCTCGACTATATGCTTGAGATCATGGAAAGAAAAAGACATGGCCCGATGAAAGGTCGCTCCAACATTTTTGAGACCAAAGGGCATCTTACGATACACGAATGTACTCCATGGACAAATGAATGTCGTTTTCTGCTGGTCTTCTAGTTTGATTTGTATTTGATTATATTCTGAAAAACTGTTGATGAAAGAGAAGGCCTTGCAACCTACACATTCATCAATTATCTGGTCGATGAATAGTGTGGGAAAATTATCTTTTGGACAGGCCTTGTTCAAATCATGGAAGTCCGTACATACACGAATCGTGCCCTAATTTTTATTGACCGGCACAGGATTTGACACCCATTGGGTCAAATGGATAGGATAGATAAAAATGGATTTTAGCAGTTTCTCAACTTCAACCTTAATGGCTACTGGTTTCCTAGGATTAACTGGACGAAGCTTCTGTCGAACAGGCTTGGCATCTGGATAAGTTGTGATTTCATGTTCGACGATTTTTGGATCGATGCTTGGCATTTTCTCGTAAGACCGGGCAAAACCATTACAGAATTATTTAAATAGATCTGTGTATATTTGAATCTCTCTAGGGGAATAGTCAGCTCCGACGAAAACATTCTTCACGACACCAGGGGTTCTGAAGATATTAATCGGTATGGTTTCAACAATAATTTCCATATTACCTTGAGCATAAACCTCATGTGTAGCTAAGGGATTAATAGGACAAGACCTATCTCCAGTCATAGTCAAGGCGAATTCTCTGGCTTCGATTCTTCTTAACTCTGGGAGGAAGTATGATCTATGATGGATATTGTCTCAGGGTTTGTTTGGACTAGTCATTGCTTCAATTATTTCTTCGTCGGAAGGCAAGACTAATTCTAACGAATCGGTGTCAGTGAGAGAACCTTGAGCCCAAATAGGCTCTAGAATCGGATCTAACTCTTGTGGAGGAGTTGGATCTGTGTCGACCTAAGCTTGTTGGACTAAAGAGTACGCTACTTCAACTACGGACAAGGGTATGGACATGCTAGGGTGCCTGCAAGCTGTTGCTGTGTCACAAAATTTTGGGCCTTTGCAAGCTGAAGACATTGGTGGGTCGGGTGGTGTTTCGTGCACAGGTTGCACGGATACCTCGCCTTCCGTTTCTCAATGTTTCCCCTGCTATCATTATTAGTGGGTTTGTTATCCCCCTTACCCTTCTTTCGTTGTTTTTTCTTTCCTTCAGGTTGCTGGGTGGCCTTTGGATTTGTCGATTGCACTGTGTGTAGATCCGACGTTTGGGTAGGGGGAAAAGCCAAAACAGTAGTTTGGCTGGCCGTTGTGTGGTATATAGACAATTGTTGCAATTGCTTCATCAATTGCTTAGCAGGATTTGTTTGTGCTGAACCAACAATACCATCGGCATGTGGTCCAGCTCTCTGTCTGGTTTTATCAAGTATTGGGTGTGGCGCATCTGGAAAGATCTTGTATAATAAACCGGACTGAGAATAGATTAACTCAAGCTGTTGAGCTCTCATGATGGTGTCTTCTTCGGAAAAAAATTCCGACGTCGCGACGTCTTTGGATAGTTGTGGGACCAAAGAATTAAGGAACCACTCGAGCAGGAATTCTGGTGGGACTGGCACCTTAATTAAACACTTTCGACGTCTCCATTCTCAGATATGATCAGATATATGGTCCGCTTTTGTCTGTGTGAAATTGGCCAACAATTTTGTGTCAGCATCGTATCTCACAGGTAATTGGAAATGGTTTAGAAAAGTCATTGCCAATTCGTCAAAGGAAGAGTATCTTGAGTGGTCGAGCTCAATGTACCATTTCACAACACTCCCAATGAGAGTATGTTGAAACAATAGCAATTGTATGGAGTCGTCTTTCAACGAGTTAGACGAGCACCAAGGATGGAAGGTGGTCACATGATCTCTTGGATCTTTGTTAGGCTTGGCCTCAAACTTTGGTATGTCCGAAGGCAACTTCGTCGGCATAGGTGGCCAACGCGGATCGTGACAGATAGGGTCATTCAACAACCTTGTCAAGTCTGGAAAATATGTTTCCAGGAAAGGTAGTTTGGGTTGTTGGTGATAACCATGGAAAAAGGGACATGGAGTTTGACTGGCACTGGGTTGCTAGGAAAAGTTCGGCTGTTGGCCTGGGTTCTAGTAAAAACCATGGCCATGACCAGTGTACAGATTATGCGTGTGAGGAGACATCATCGACTGATTCCAAAAATAGGACGTAGATGGTTGGGCGTGCATTACATTCATAGGACTTTGGGAAGGGTTTCCCCATGCCGATCCCATGGGGATAGGCATAGTACCTTGTCTGAGGTTCCATTGGTTGTGAAAATAATTTCCCTAGATTGACATTCCTGATGAGGGAATTGATCCCTGCCAAGAATTCCAAGGCCCTGATGTGGAAGAAGTTCCTGGGTTTCCCCCCTGTGCAGGAATAGTACCCTACATAGGAATAGGTAGTCCGTAACTGGGATTGCCCCTAGTCTGGAAAGCAGCTGACGAGAAAGCGTTGTTACCAAATGCACTGAACAAAGAAAATGGTGTCGAACCTACCGACATATTATGAGAAGGTGGTCCTTGACTCCCTGCTCCAAATAAAATATGGTGTGTGGGTGGCACGACAGATTGTTGGTGGGTGCCACCGAGCAAAGGGGATGAAGGAGGTATGTGACCTCCCCCGTAAGGGAAAGCGTTAAAAGGAACTGAAGTGCCCCCCATGTGTCCTTGCAAAGGAACATTAGAGCTCCCTACCCCCAGACCTAAATTCTATAAAGTGGAGTAGGAAAGTGCAGGACTTGTACCTGAGCTAGGCATCCCATATGAGAACGGAGGGCTTGTTGCACTTGGTGTGAAAGGGGCAGTGGCCGTTTCCATAGACGGGATTGGACCACTGCTTGAGGTAGAGGTAGTCAAAACCATGGTGGCTCGGACCAGTGATGGTGGGTTAGGAGGTGGAAAATCCCCTGTGGTGACAACTGTAGTGAGAATTGAAGAATTCCCAGAAGTGACAACATTTGTTTCCATTGCTGTGTGTGACACTGTCTGGCACTCGTAAGGGTGAATCAGTACGATGATGGGTGTCAAAGGATCAGTGGTTGGAGTTTCGGATGGACCAAGAGCTTTTGCTCCAAATTCTAAAACGGTTGTTTCCTCCTGATGTTGGTCAGGTACAATTTCTTGTGACCCGGTCGCTTTAAAAGACCCTCGTTGGTCTAGCTTTCGCCTTAGTGGTAGTGGAGGTGGCTCCAGTGTAACCCATGATAGGCCCGGAAGATTTTCTGACCGGCAGAGCTCGTGATCCTCCACTATGTGAGAATATCAAAGACACACTAGGGATTTTTATTCATTCAAAAAATAACACACACGAAAAAAGGTCCCTCTAAGATAAAACAAGCAAACACTAAACTAGTTGGAAGAATAGTTGCAACAACCGACACTAGAGCAACTTACCGGTGTAAGTGCAACTCGAACATGGAAGCACCCTCTGAGTATACTCTGCAAAGAGTGGCCTGATTTCTATCCTAGGTACCACGGTATACCCCCGCAGTCACCTGTGTATGTCTCTAAAAAGATAGGCAACTAGGTTGCTAGCGTGCCAACAGTCACCAGGCAAGTACAGTCGAAAGTCGGGTAGACCACAATGAGAAGGGTATCGAGCCTAAAACCTGTCAAGGGTATCGAAGGAAAGTAGTTCGGAAGACAACTGAAGACCTTGAACGGATTCGAGACCCACAAAGCTCTGTGGAAAATGTAATCGACGGAATCCCAAGACAAGCCCTCTATATGTGTTCTCCACTATGATTGGTCTAGCTTTGGAGGGGTTGTCTCCGCTACCTTTCCGCACGCGACCTCGTATTTATCCCTTGTGTTAGAGGGGGGTCCCGGATAACTTTCACGATACTAAACTTTGACACTCCCTAACTCAGACTCCAATGTTTGATTTAATGGCCTTGAAGAGTTTCCTCTCCAACCTAATTCAAGGCCCTAACCCTAAACTAGTTGGTTGACCCTACAAACATAAAAATTCAAATGAATTTTAGATTTAGCGTTAATTTTTATGGCTTGTCTTATGTCAAAGGTTATGAAAGTGAAACTAGTGATGTTTGAAAAATGAAAGCAAAATAAACAGAAAGCCGAAAACAAAATAGCTTCACTTGACTCAAATCTTAAACAACTTTTCAAAATAAAAATTTTCTAAGATCATTGAATAAAAAACTCAAAACATGATTTCACTCGACTACAAGCTACTTATGATCTAAGTAAACCGTCAAGAACTTATGAAAGCAAAGACTTTTCCCTGTTTACTAATGCAAAACAACACTATTTAACCAAACAAAGAAATAATTTTTTTTTGAATGCTCACAAAACAAAAAGGAAAAATATCAACAAGTAAAAACCAAGAAAAATTCTGGCCTAAGCGTAGATCATAAAGAGTCACTTTAAAAATCACACACAAGCAAATTAAAATTGGACTCTCAAACTTGTCTAAAAACCCTATAAAAATAAATTTTTGAGGAAAACTTCTTAATGAAAAAGAAAGCTATTGTTGTGATCAAACCTAAGTTACTGACCGCTATGACAAAGACCCAAAAACCTGAGAGGTATAACTCTTGTCAAAGGAAAGGGTGACTGCCTCACCTTCAACAAAAAATTTCTCCATGAGCACACTGCTGACAGTTCAACAACAAGCATGTGCATGCGAGCTGTGTAAAGTCTGAGCATGTGTACATGTGTGCTGGCCTTATACAGGCTACGTGTATCTCTAAAACTCTAAGACAAATGAAAGGCCAAGAAATCCATCCTAGTCAGAGACTACTGGTACTGAGAACCAGGATCTCTTGAAGACTCAGACACTTTAACAGAAAAAAGAAAACAATTCAAGGAAAACTTCATAGAACAAAACAATCTGAGGTGAAACCTAAGCTATAGACTGCAAACAAAAAAGACTAGAAAGAGTTCCAGAAAACCCCTGAGAAGGACTATATCTGATAGGGGAGAGGATGACTATCTCTCTAAAAGAAATTTTCTGGAATCATACACGCGACTGACACTTCCTCAACTAGTGTGTACACGCGGGATGTGAGAAGGTAGGGCATAGGTACATGCGTGCAGACCTTATACAGGCCGTGTATACCTCTGTGGGTCTTGGAAAAGGAAAAAAAATGTAGTCAAGCAAAGAAACAGGGATAACTGGTATGGAAGACCATAATCTCTGTTAGCTCAGACTTTTGTAGAAACTTTAAAAACAAGGAATGAAACCAATTTTTAAAAATACCCAAGAAAAATATTCCCAGAAACCCTAGAGTTCCCCAGTATGGTTGCCAATTCTGTTGTGGGTGGGAAATCCCTCCTACAAACTAGCACTAAGGGTTTTATCATGCATGCATAAATGACCTAAAGATTCTTACTTTTTACCATCATCCCATGCCTAGACCCCCATTACTCATATGTAAATACAAGGCTCAAGAGATTAAGTTGACGTACCTTATTCTTCATGTTTGATGTCGATCCATTTTCTTGTGCTTGGTCATTCTTTGACTGCAACTCTCCTCCCAATGTTGACCTACATTCACTAAAGACAAACATAGAACTCCACATGCATTTGATCTATGAACTAACGGGTTAGAGATTTAATCAATCATACAATCAATATTCCAATAATGACAATCTCATATGGCAGGATGGGAAAATAAATTATTTTATTAACTTCACAATAATACCTTACAATGATAAAGTCGTCTACTGCTCCTCGATCATGGTCTTGGGATCTTCTTGCACTGTCTTCCAACTGCTTTGCTCTATACTTCTCTTTGCACAGGGATGGCTAAAGGTTGAGACAAAGGGAATGCTCAATCGGGTATAGTTTCTTTACTATGATTCTCCTCTTCCAAATGGGACCCCTACCCCTTCTTTTATAGGTTATAAGGAGCTTGGTATTTGGTCGAATGTCCGGCCATACATGGCCGAAAGGTTTAGTTAACTTACCCAAAGTTGTGTGTTCCATCAACAAATTTCATTTTTTCGTACTTTTGTAGGTACACGCGGGTTGTGTTGGGTCAGCTAGTGTGTACACGCATGCAATAATGGATCAGGGCACGTGGGCCTTTATAAAAGGGGTTTTTAAGAAGAGTTGTCCAGCAATGCTTTGGCGAAGAAGGAATCTGGGATGGCCTGATGCCAGGTAATCATGTCTGGTGCAAATTAGGGTTATAACAAAGACGACCCTAACAAACAGCTTCCTGAAAACCAGTCTAAACCACAGGAAAAGAAGAGTCACAGGAAGAAAAAGAAGGACATCGGAAAATGGTGCAATTTCCATAAAATCCCCTGGCACAACACCGATGAATGTCGCTCAAAAAAGTCATTGGTGGCCGAGATCAAAGACAAGGAGCCGAACCCTGATTCTAAATCTGATTCTAAAAATACTGGTAAAAGACAGATCATTGACGCAGACCCCACTGCTATTTTCACGACTGCAACAATTCAACTGGAAGAACCAACAGATCCAGAAGAGGGGGAGAACATTTTTCATTCACAGATGTGGGTGAAGGGGACCTCGCTACATTTTATTGTTGATAGTGGAAGCCAGAAGAACCTCATCTCAGCAGAGGCCATCAAACAGTTGGGATTGTCGACAACACCACACCCGTAGCCATACAACATCGGGTGGCTTCTCCAAGGACGAGATCTTCGTGTCAGCCAACAGTGTCAATTGTCATACGACATCCAACCCTTTATGGATGAGGTATTATGTGATTTTTCCCCACTGGATGTCTATGATGTTCTCTTGGGCCAACCATATATGTGGAAGCACCATGCTATTTATGAGTCTTGACCCCGTAGTGTCATTGTTACTTTGGGGGGTCATCTCTACAAGATACCAGAAGTAGTTCCAACTACTGCCCCACCTAAACAGTACCGCAAGGTAGTATCTCATACTGCAAAATTCATCTTCTTTACAGTCTGTTCAAAAGGGGAATAGAAGGACATTACAACCGCTACAGCCTCGCCCCAAGCACCTTCTATTCAACAGAAGCAGGTCAATAAGGTTGTAGCAAAGCGCAAAGATTCCTTCTGCACACAGTCATCTCATGTAGCCATACTGGTTAAAAAGGTCCAACCCTTCCAACCACAGGTTCGTGACAACCTTCAACAAACCAAGCAACTCGATGTCTCCAACAAGGTAATCAGTTCACCAAGATTCAGATTCAGTAATCACTTTCCCCTCTCCCCCGGGAACTCAACGCAATGGAGACCATTTCTTCCTAAGGAGGGAGGATTGATCCAGGTTGATATCGGTGGCCTCCCACCTTCTCCAACTGGCTCAAAACAGTTTTTTGGCAATTTTGGTAATTTACTATTTTTAGCCGTTTTTCGGGTCCTGAACTTCCAGAGCCGTTTTGAGGCCCTAAACGATGTTTTTTGAGAAAACGGGGAGCAACATGGATCATAGATCGATGTTTCTCACCCAAAAGTTGTAGTCCTTAGATAGGTCTTTCCAACGAGCTATTGAGTGCCCCAAATGACCCCAAACGGAGATCACATGAAAACGTTACGCCCCTGGGAAGTTGACGTATCAACTACCCCCATCGAGGCCCACAAACCTTTTGGCTTTTCATCTTCCGAGGTTAGGGTTTTGGATTTTGATTATGTTAAAAAGGCCCTTAGAGCCTCATTGTAATGATCATCTTCTTGTGAATGCGAGTAGCCGTCACATCTCTTCTCAGAGATAAGCTGCCACCATTCTAGCGAGTCTTTCACTCTGTATTTTTACAGTCTTTGTACATTTCTTTGATTAATATAAATTGTGTATTACTGTATATCTATGTTTATGGTTTCATCTCTGATACAATTCTATTATATTATTGTTTATCTGTGATATCTCTATGCATTTCTTTATTATATCTCCATTCTCATTTCATGCCGAAAATAATCCGGATCATAGCAAGATGTTGAAGACATTAGGCAACAAAGTGTTGAGTCCAATTGAGAAGGATGGGTGTAGCAAAATGTCATGTCTAACGTTGTAGTAATGTGAAAATTTTAAATTGAACATAGGAAGCATAAGAGTGCTAAGTTTGTTATGGAGCCAAAGTTGGGGAACATGGATTTTCTTGGCAAAATGAAACACAAACTTTTAGCATTCAAGAATGCCATGATTAATTCATCTTCATTCATGAAAACACTATTTGTTTTAAAAAAGCATTGAAATTTCATCAAAGAAAACCTTTTTTAAACATGTGATAGATATGTTTTGGCATCCATATATGTTTTTATGTTTTGTAAAATTAATTAGGTAATGTGGAATATTACATGTATATAATTACTTAGCATATATATTGAATAATACTCATTGTAACTGAAATACTATTTTATTGGAAAATATGTCTACAAGTTTTCTCTCACATTTTTAGAATTCAAGTTCCCATTTATATCTAAATAAGAAACCAATTAATAAAAAAATATGAGATAAAATAACATTACCTAAACAAAATTCAAACTTATAATTTAAGATTTCATAGAAAACCCGTAAAATTTGTAGATAATAAACATGAGTGAAAATAACATAGCACTCATCTTATTACCATCATTATTTTGCATGATCTATGAGTTTGAGAAATAAAACCTTATAGAGGTATTGCATAGAATGAATTCGATTAGAATACCAATTTGATGGAGGAACTAAAAGATAAATAAGACTAATGTAAATAACTTGATGTCAATGAATGATTTGATAATTCATAATATTGTAAAATCCTAATATATTTTTCACAAGAAAATAGGGCCATAAGAAACAACCCTCTTTGTTAGTAATGTGGTAGATATTTAATAATAAGAACATCCATTTGGACACTGAAAAATTAACCTTTCCCTACATAATCACTTCTCATATGGTTGGGTAATACATTGAAGTTGAAAATTATGCAGAGAAGTGCATGCAGACCCTTCTCCATTCTACCACAAATGAACAACTCTTCTGTGAGTGGTAGGGTTTCCATAAATGAATATTTATATGGAGAAAGGTCATAATTTAAATGGTTGGAGAAACATTTCAAGTTAAAAATTATGTAGAGAAGTGTCATCCAACCCTTCACATTTCTTCTTCAAATGAGAAATCTCTTCTCATTGAGAGAGATGGATATAGTGACAATTTATTTGAAAAAATTTCAGAAATTCCTTATTACTATTCCCTTATTGAATCTCTTCTTGTCTAGGTTGGAAAAGTTTGAAATTTAAATTATTGCTAAAAAAGGGTATGCCATCCCTTTCCCTCTTTGTGATAAATTGAAATTTCTTCTATGCCTGGAAGAGTGGCCAAAATTTAATATTTATATCTAGAAGGGTTGACTAACCCTTCCTCATTATTTCCCAATAGAGGCTCTTTTTTTATGGTTGGGGACAAATGCTGAGGATAAAAATAATGTGGAGAATCATAACCCAACCCTTCTTGATTCCTTTCCTAACAATAAAACTATTCTATGAGAAATATAATGATTACTTGACAATTTCCACCTCAAGATAATTCAAGTGAGGAGGAGAAGTATTATTGAAACCTTTTCACACTTTTGTAATTCAAGTGAGGAGGAGGAGAACCATCATTTTCTCACACTTTAATAATTTGGGGGAGAAAGAGGAGCATTGACCCTTTCTCACAATTTTATCACTGCATGAGGAGGAGAAGGAGCACTAGTGATTTCTCACCTTTTGGTAAATTCAAGGAAGAGGAGAAGGATCACATGCAATTTATCACACTTTTCATTCAAGTGAGGAGTAGAAGTAGCACCATCATTTTCTCACACTTTCATAATTTTAGGGGAGAGGAGTAGGAGCATCGACACTTTCTTGAACTTTTGTTATTTGAGTGAGCAGGATAAGGAGCATCGAACCTTTCTCAGGATTTTGTGATTAAAGTGAGGAGATGGTCCTTTTCTCAATATTTTGATATTTGAGTGAGGAAACTGAGTACCAACCCTTTCCCACACTTTAGTAATTTGAGGGAGGAAGAAAATTATCATATGCTATTTTTGACATTTTTGTAATTAGAGGTAAGATGAGAAGGAGAACATACCCTTTATCATGGTTTTGTAATTAGAGTGGGGAAAAGAAGGAGAAGTAAGTCTTTCTCACACTTTAGTAATTGGATGGAGGAGGAGGAGATGCACCAAACCTAATTCTATGGAGGAGGAGAAGGATTAGAAACCCTTTCCAACAATGATGTAAATTGAGTGAGGAGAAGAAGGAGAACCTTCATTTTTTCACACTTCAGTAATTTATGTAAGTAGGAGAAAGAGCATTGGCCCTTTCTCAAGATTTTGTTACTCGAGCAAGGAGGAGAAATAACACTTTTTCTCTCTTGCACTTTAATAATTAGGTGGAGGAGAAGAAGGAGAATGTTCTCTTTCTCACACTTTTATTATTATAGGTAGGAGGAAAAGGATCACCAACCATTTCTCACACTTTTGTAATTAGAGTGTGGAGGAGAAGGAACACTGGTCCTTTCTCACTCTTTAGTATTTGAGGAAGGAGGAGAGTGAACATTGGACATTTATATCACTTTCTTAATTTGAGGGATGGGGAGAAAGAACACCTTCATTTCATACATTTTAATAATTTGAGAGAGGAGGAGACAAAGAACTATCCCTTTATGAGACTTTTGGTATTTGAGGGAGATGGATATAGGGCACATTGGTTTTCTCACACTCTATAAATTTGAGGAAGGAGGAGGATCACTAACCCTTTCTTAAGATTTTTTATGAAAGTGAGGAGGAGGAGCACCAAACCTTTATCAAACTTTATTAATTAAAGGAGTGAGGAGAAAGAGAATGCACTCTTTCTCATGCTTTCATAATCAAAGGTTGGAGGAGAAGGAGCACATGACCTTTCTCACACTTTATTAATTTGTGGCAGGTCGAGAAGGAGCATCATCCCTTTATGAAACTTTAGTAACTTGGCGGATGAAGAAGGACCACCTTCATTTTATAAAATTTAGTAATTTGAGGTAGGAGGAGAATGAGAATTGGTCCTTTTTGACACATTTGGAATTCGAATGAGGGGTGAAGGAGCACCTTGATTTTCTCACACTCTAGAAATTTAAGGGAGGGGGAGAAAAGCATCAAATATTTCTCAATATTTTTTATTTAAGTGAGGAGGAGAAAGAGCACCAACCCTTTCTCACACTTTAGTAATTCGAGGGAGGAGGTGAAACAACACATGATATTTATAACACTTTCATAATTGGAGGTAGGAGGAGAAGAATCACTAGCCCTTTCTCACAATTTAGTAATTGAGGAGGAAAATAAAAACTTTCCCTTTTTGATACTTTATTACTTTAATGGATGAGGAGAAAGAATGCCTTCATTTCACACAATTTAGTAATTTGAGGGAGGAGGAGAAGGAGCACCAACCCTTTCAATACTTTTGGCATTCAAGTGAGGGGGAGAAGAAGAACCTTGATTTTCTCTCATGACATCAATTTTAGGGAGGAGGTGAAGGAGAACTATCCCATTTCTCATACTTTTCGCATTCAAGTGAGGAGGAGAAGGACATCTGACCATTTCGTATTTTTAGGAATTTGACAGAGTAGAAGGATTACATACCCTTTCTCACAATGTTTTAATTTGAGTGAGGATAAGAAGAAGTGCCTTCATTTTCTCACACTTTAGTAATTCAAGAAAGTAGGATAAGGATCACCAATTCTTTCTAACACTTTCATAATTCAAGTGAGGAGGAAAATGAGTACCGACCCTTTCTCACACTTTTGTAAAATTGAGAGAGGGGGAGAAAGAGAAATGGACCTTTCTCACGCTTTTTTCATTTGAGTAGGAGAATGAGTGTTGACCCTTTCTCAATGTTTTTTTATTAGAGTGAGGAGGAGAAGTCACATTGGACCTTTCTCACACTTATTAATTTGAGGGAGGATATTAAGGAGCATACACTCTTTATCACCATTGCCATTTCTAGATGATTTCAATTTTTTTAGAAACTAGCCTTAAAATTCCATTTCTATTTCCTAGTGTAAATTTTGTATTGTTAATGATCACAAAATTGGCCATCACCATTAATTCCCACAATGGTTATGGTCAAATACTTTTGACCACCATCTTTTCTACCACTTTTAAAAATATTTTGGAAATGATAATTAAATGACTATACCAATGGATGAAAACTCCAAATGTTTTAGCAAAACTTATCAATTGTCACTAAATATCAATTTATTCCTTCACACCATCACCCCACATCCACCATTCATGTATCTATATCCTTCATTCAAATGATTATACTCATTGTACTTTTAAAAGATGAATGCTTTACATATAATGTAAAGTTTGTTGTTCAAATCCAAACCGAACTCAAACTATTGATATGAATTATCAATGACATATATGAAATACATTAAAACTTAAAATTATATGAAACTATTATGAGGATTATGTGGGGTTATGAATTGCAAAAAAAAATGGACTTTGTTGTTCCCTAATTTTTTCTTTCTATCATGGGGATGAATACTAGAGTCTAATGTGTAGGGAAACTTCCCACACAACTCTACACCATTGAGCCAACTCTTAATTAAGAGAGGGGGTACTCCCTTTATGATTCAATATGTACTATTAAGTGTGGGAACATTTTGAAAAGAATAAATACATCATGGTAGAGGGGGTACTCCCTTTATGATTCAATATGTACTATTAAGTGTGGGACAATTTTGAAAAGAATAAATACATCATGGTGACTTCAATAAAATAAGAAAATGTGGTGTGTACTTTTATTTAAATGAATGACGATGAAAAATTATTGAAAACTAGAAAGACACATGATTACCTTGATTCTTTAGAAGGGTGCCTTAATCATGATCTTATATTAAGGAGACAAAAATATATAAACATAAACATAAACTCAAGAAGAAGTCATGAAACTACATTCTAGGAGTCCAAAAGTTAAATGGGCATGCATGTAGACATGAACCATAGATTGTCAATCTAAATTGGCAAGGTTGATCCTAACTATTAAAGGTGTTCTATGCCTATATTTCCAAAATAATTCAAGTTTTTCATGATTACATGTAGGTTGTTGATTTAAATTTGTGCAAGTGATCTATACCATTCACGACACTCTAAGTACTTCATGCCCCTACATCCCCCATGTTTGTGTGGTCTCTTATGGTCCACTGATCCAATCTAGAGGTTTCCAATTATTCATGGTAACTCAAGCCTATCACTTTTCCTTTCCCCCAACCTTGCATACAAAGATTTTATCCATCAATCTATCTTGAGGAATCTTCATTCCTATTGTCCATGATTTATTCTCTAGGTGT
>ML792982.1:139977-167174 GCA_009831015.1 Picea engelmannii | reverse complement strand
CTCCACAATTAGAGTTAGTTTCACTAAATGGATTATTATTGGAAGTTTGTTCAACATGAGTACTACCTTTATTTTCATGATTCCATTCCATTGTGATGTCTCCTTTAGGGAGTCTCCCATCTATAGCTTGAGATATCAGGGAAAACATATTTTGCATTTCTTTCATGGAATTTTGTATTTCTTTTTTTACGTCATTCTTATTTTCTTCCATATTATTTTCCATATCACCCATATTGTTTTTTATACATTCCATATTGTTTTCCATGCCAACCATCTTCCCTTCCATGCCAACCATCTTCCCTTCCAATTTGGACAACCTGTTCTATATGTCCTCATTTTCTTCTTGAGTCATAGATGAGACTTCTGGAGGTTTAATAGGTGTTGTCACCTTTTTGGGATCCATATGGAGTAATAATAATAATACTCCTCTATTCCATATATATCACAAATTTTAAATCACCCGAAAAAAATATTCCAAAAATAATTATAGCAATTTTAAGTTACGTACCTTTAAAAACCTTAATTTGGAGTTTATCCTCTTGGCTAACCTTTCTTCTGGCGTATTTCTAAAATTTCGGTCCTTCTGAGTCTGCAGTTTCGACCTGTAGTAATCTGAAATTTATTTTCTCCAATGCCACAGGTCTGACCAAAATTGGATGTGCCAAGCGGAAGTTATGGTAACTTCTCCACACCTTGCCGAGTTTTGGCCTTTCCAAGAGATCTAGCTTGTATAACATTCCCCACACAAAATAATTGATATACAATTATGAAATTTGTACCCGAGATACTACAAATTGTAAACTATCCAATGCAACTAGTCTCACTCAATTTGGATACTCTAGGAATACATTATGACCTTTTAACCCAAAACACATGTTTGAGACTAGTCAATAGGATTAGTCAGATACCCTATGTTCCGCAAGGTGTATCTACAAAAGTAGGATGACCTAGAAGATGAAATTGTTATCACAGATACCTTGATAATTTTTGTGAATATGATCCTGATGTCAGGGTATGAAATGTCACAGAAAAATATTTATAGCTAAAATTACGCGATGAATAAATTCAAGATGATTCCAAAACCCTGCCTTACACAGGCTATATCTTTGAAAGTGTAAGGCCTCAGGAGCTGATATTTTAACCCCACATACTTTGATCCATCTAATAAATATCCTCCAAGGTGTTTCTTTGGAAAATTCATAGAAAACAAGTTATAGCCAAAATTCTAAGGTGTCTCAGATGTAACAGTGAAACCCCAAGACCTTGAGCTATGATACCAAATGTTATGACCCAATGCCTTAAAAATGATAAGAAATCAATAAAGTTCATTCCACTTCGAGGGGGAAAACTCATTTACAATATATAAACTTCAGAACACAATATGAGATGAGATAAGATGATCCTAATACTAGATCTCCTTGATATATATATATATATATATATATATATATATATATAGGAGACAAGGGGTTACAATTAAAATGAAAGGGTGCAAAGAAGGGTTCTAGTTGACCTACTCGAAATTTAATAATTCACTATATAGGGAATAATAAGGGGTTTTATACATATCAAGGGGATTTTTCTAGGGATTAACAAGGACCGTGGAAGAGTACAAGATCAAGTTCATGGAGTTAGTAAAATATGTCTCATACATGGATACCGATCAATGACAGGTAGAACGTTTTGTGTACGGGTTAAACCCTAAGATAAGGGCCATGGTACATATGTGGAAACCATTGTTAGTTGATGAAGTAGTTGAAAATTCTCATTACATGGACGAACATATTAGCTTAAGCAAAAGTATGAGATTAACCATTCCACAACATCCTGGATTCGTGGGGAACGCCCCTAGGACCTTCTCTAGAGGAGGAAGCTCTAGGACACCTCCTTATGGAAATATAGTCACTCCTAGAGAAGTTACACAGGGTGTTTCAATGGTAGTGAGTGCAACATCCCGCTCATCGCCAACGACGCAGGCAGGTCCATGATCTTCTCAGGGAGCAACAAGTAGGGGGAAGGGTTCTAGGGGAAGGAACTCATTTTAGAGACTGTCACAGGGTAGTGCGCAGGTTCCATATCATGCTACTTTTTGGGGGTGTGGAGGAGCCGATTACTAGCGTGACTGCCCAGAGTCACAAGTAGGATTTGTGCATAGAGAAGGAAAGGCCCTAATGGGAAGAGCGAGTAGTAGCCACCAAATTTATGCAGTGGTCAATAACTGCTAGGCAGAGCATAAATCCACTGTGGTGGAGTTATCAAGTACTCTAAATCATGTCAATGTTAAGATTTTATTTGATTATGGTGCTACAAATAATTTCATTTCACCTTGTGCATTAGAAAAGTGTGGGTTGGCATCCTACGAGCACGATGACTTTAAACAAGTCGAGATGGATTCGGGGGAAAAACAATCGGTAGGACCTAGCATTGATAATTTTCTAGTATACTTGGGACTGTGTACTACTAGGTTGAAGGTGTACACCACTTCTCTCGGGATGTATGAACTAATCATCGGAATGGACTGGCTAGAATCCCATCGAGCTATGGTAGATTGTTTCACAAAAAGGGTGCTTTGTATTGACAATGAAGGAAGGTTAGTAGGGATCCACGATGTACGAAGGAAGGTGTCTCTACACTTTATCTCAAGCATGAAGGTTAAACTTTGCATGAGGTAAGGTTGTCGATTATATGTAGTTGAAGTAGTCAATGAAGAGAGAGGACCCTCCTTGGATCAGTATCCAATATTTTTGGAGTTTAATGATGTTTTTCCAAAAGAATTATCGGGGTTACCTCCTGAGAGGGAGCTTGATTTTATCATTGATCTAAAACCTGGTGCAAAGCCAATTTCCAAGACACCGTATAGGATGACGGCACCAAAAATTTGTGATTTGCAGATGCAGTCGAAGGAACTACTTGACTTAGGACTAATAAGGCCTAATGTCTCACCTTGGGGTGCACTAGTATTTTTTTTTCAAGAAGAAGGATGGTTCCTTACGACTGTGTATAGATTACAGGGAATTGAACAGTGCTACAGTGAAAAATAGGTACCCAATGCCACGAATATATGATCTCTTTGATTAGATGAAAGGAGCATCAATGTTCTCAAAATTTGATTTGTGATCAGGGTATCACCAGTTAAAGATCAAGGAAGGAGATATTCCTAAAACTGCCTTTCAAACTCGGTTTGGGAATTATGAGTTCATTGTAGTACCTTTTGGTTTGACCAATGCGCCAACAACATTCATGAGCCTTGTGAATGGTGTATTCCAAAAGTACTTAGATCACTTTGTATAGGTCTTTCTGGATGATATCCTCCTCTATTCCAAGAACGAAAGAGAACATTAGGAGAAATTGAGAGTGGTTTTGTCATGCCTTAGAGAGAAAAAATTGTATGGCAAGTTGTCAAAGTGTTCTTTCTTCCAGAAAGAAATTCACTATTTAGGTCATATCATTTATGGTGAAGGAATCTCTATGGACTCAGAAAAGGTAAAGGCCATTATGGAATGGCCAGTGACGAAAAATGCTCATGAGGTAAGAAGCTTAATGGGGCTAGCGGGTTATTATTGGAGGTTTTTGGAAGGGTTATCTAAAATAGAGAAACCCATCACCACTTTGCAGTGCAAGGGGGTCAGGTATGAATGGACAAAAGAATGTGATATTGCATTCATCGAGCTTAAGATGTTACTAACTAGTGCACCAATTCTATGAGTGCCAGATATGGAAAAAGACTTCATAGTCTGCACTAATGCCTTGAAGCAAGGGTTGGGGGCCATGATAATGCATGATGGAGGAGTGATAGTGTATGTGTAAAGAAATTTGAAGCAACATGAGAAGCTTTACACTACTCACGATTTAGAGTTATCACCTGTAATGATAGCTCTGAAACTTTGGAGGCACTATTTAGTGGGGTGAAACTTTGAGCTCAAAACAGACCATTAAAATTTAAAACATCTCTTCACTCAAAGGGATATCAATGCCAGACAGAGGCAATGGAGTGAGTTTATGAGTGAGTATGATTTTGGAATTTCGTACATCAAGGGAAAGGAGAGTGTGGTTGTGGATATCTTGAGCAGGAGACCACATGTCTTCTCTTTGGTACCCTTAAAATTTAATTTGAGGGAGCATGTGTTGGGGAAACTTCTTGGAGGTAGTTGGTATTTAAAGGTTACTTCAAACCTCCAGAGTGGGAGGAAATTAGATAAAAATTATGAAGGATATAGCCTGGAAGCAGATGGATTTTTAAAATATTAGGGAAGGATGTACATCCCCAAAGGTGGGGATATTCAAAGAATCATACTCAAGGAATCCCATAGAGCAATTTGTTGTGCACATTCGGGTGTGAAGAAAATGTACGCAGACATGAAGAAGATTTTGTTTTGGGTAGGAATGAAGCGTTATGTAGTCCATTTCGTCACCAAGTTCCTAGAGTGTCAACAAGTGAAGGGTAACCACCACCACCAAACAGGTCTCCAACGACTGCATGTTGTTCCTATGTCCAAGTGGGAAGTCATTTCTATGGATTTTGTTGTGGGATTTCCGCTCACATCACATAGACACAATGCCATTCTTGTGATAGTTGATAACTTGACCAAGAGTTCTCATTTTATTCCGGTTAGAGACACTTATGATGTCATTGATGTGACACACGTGTTTATAAGTGAGGTCATCTGTTTGCATGGGTTACCCAAGAAGATCATTTCAGATAGGGACTCCTGATTCACTTCTAGGTTTTGGACAAGTTTGCAGTCGGCGTTGGGAACTCAGTTGAACTTGAGCACAACATCTCATCCTGAAACAGATGGGAAAACTAAGAGAGTAAATTAGGTTATGGAAGACATGCTTAGGATGTATGTTATGGATAATCAAATCCATTGGGAGAAGTACCTACCTTTGGTAGAGTTTGCCTATAATAACAATTTTCATAGCTCCATTGGAATGCCACCCTATGAATCTCTGTATGGAAGGCCATGCAGGACACCATTGAGTTGGGAAAGGTTAGAAGACCGACTGATAGTTGGGATAGAATTGATTCAAGAGATGGAGGTGTTGAAAAACTGAGAGGTGGGGTGAATCAATTGTTCTCATGCTTAAACAATTATGCTTATTTTAAATTCTTTGCAGAGCACTTAATGACCATCACAATAATGCAGGGAAGTAAGCAATAGAACATTCAACATCATTCTCACATATGAAATATACAGAGACATATATTTCCTGAGGAAACCCATAAAGGGTAAAAACATCTTCTTCTTTATATGATAAGTAATCTTTACATTCTGTACATTATCATACATATGATAAGTAATCTTTACCTCTATATTGCAAGCTGCAACTTGCTGAGAGCACCAACTCTCTGTTTTCTCTATCACCTACTAGAAGGAAGCACCAACTCCCTGGTTTCTCTAGAACCCACTAGAAGGAATCACCAACTCCCTAAATGTTCCAGCACCAACTAGATGGAAGCACCAACTTCTAGTCACACAGCCACCGACCTGTACAATAGAGAACAACAGTTCTCCCTTGTGCCACCCTACCACCCCAGTTTTTCTGGCTGCAACCAGATGGAAGCTACAACTCCTTGTGTTCAAGCACCCACTTGAACCTCTGAGGACAACAGTCCTCCCTAGCACCTCCCAACCACCCTGATTATAATTTTTTTACTAAAACTTATTACAGTGATATAATATTTATCAATGGCTTAATGGACTTATCACTATTCTGCTACACTGCTCTGCTCTACCTGCATCAGTGTCTTCCTGCGCTCATCCCTTACGCTTTCCGTTTTTCTGCCTTTTATGCTCTGTGTGCCATGTTCATTGAATGCACCATTCCTCTTATGTGCATTTAAGTTGTTGCACACTCCTCCTTCTACATGCCTCAATCACTCTCAACAACAACACTCATCTCTTCTTTGTTCTGCATTCTTATAGTCTCTGTGCACCTTGTGCATCCCTGTGCGCAATGCTTCTGCATGCTCCTCAGGTTGAGTGCTCCGCCTGATCATAATTACAACTCTTCAGCTTCTCTGGCAGTTAAACCCATGCACCCATTATCACTGGGTGTTATGCCGAGATTCCTTCGCCTCTCCAACAGTTGAGACTCTTTGTCTTCTCTGTGATAGTCGAGCTCATCCTCTCTGTTGTAGTTATAGTCTTCAACGCTCATCCATCTGTCAATTGCCTCTACGAACAACCTTCATTCCACTGGCATATTCCTTGAGAATCTTCTGCTCCTCTGGAAATCACACATAAGTCTCTTCGAATCCTCTGGCAGAAACCATCAATGGTTTATAGAAGTTACACTGTGAACCTCCAAAGACCACTTCAACAATTGAATCACCACTGATCGATTAACTGTGAAAAGAAACAATATCCCTTCGATCATATTCCTGAATAAACTGCACTATTGGATCATAAATGATGGGTCTCGCGTTTATTTCGCCATTTCATAATTCGGCCTTTCGGCATCCCTGTGGTGAGGCATCTCGACTCTCCATGTCCCAAACTCCGGAATGGAGCTTGTCTCTTCGAGGTCTTCTCTACATCTCTTCGGCGATGTGACCACCGGCGGTGACCATAGCCTATTCGAAAACGCATTTTGGCATTTCATCATTTCGACATTCCTGTTGCAAAGTGTTTCGGCACTCCATCTCCTGGTATTTGAAACCAACACCAAAAGGTGTTTTTCCCATTTTGTCATTTTGACATTCTGGCATTCCTTGTGATGAATTGTTTTGACACTCCATCTCCCGGTATCTGAAATATACACAAGAAGGTGTTTCGGCGTTTCACATTTCGCGACTTTGGGAATCCTGTGATGAAGAGTCTCAAGTCTTGACTCCTCCAACTCCCGGTATCTGAAATTTTGGTTGATGTGCCTCTTTCGGGATTTTCAACATTTCACATTTCGTCACTTCGGGACTCTTGTGTTGAAGAGTCTCGACACTTGACTCCTCCAAATCCCGGTATCCGAAGCTCAGGTCGATGTGCCTGTTTCGGGTTTTCAGGGTTTCACATTTCGCGATTATGGGACTCCTGATGATGAAGAGTCTCGACTCTTCCAACTCCCAGTATTCGAAACTGTCCTTCTGCTTTTGGGATTTTTGTTTTTCACATTTCGCAATTCCGGGACTCCTGATGATGAAAAGTCTCGACTCTTCCAAGTCCCGGTATCCGACATTGTCGTCCTTCTTTCGGGATTTCGGCGTTTCGCATTTCGTGATTCCGGGACTCCTGATGATGAAGAGTCTCTACTCTTCCATTTCCCAGTATCTGAAACTGTCGTCTTTCTTTCGAGATTTCAGCATTTCACATTTCGTGATTCTGAGACTCCTGATGATGAAGAGTCTCGACTCTTCCAACTCCCGGTAACCGAATCTGTCCTCCTAAGCTTACGTTGTCCCCGTTTTTCCGTCATTGCATACTCTGATCTTGCCATCAATGACAAGCACACCTACCTATAAACATGCCAACAATCTCCCCCTTTGGCATTGATGGAAACCCTGAATGACTGCGCTAACCTGTTTGGACCTCCAACTGTAGCATCCGGTCCAGACCACTTCTTTTCTCCCCCTTTGACATCAATGTCAAAGAAAACATGCTCCCCTTGAGTTGTTGCAGTATTTTTAGGAGGTATCAGATATTCAATCAATACAAAACTCCCCCTAACAGGATGGAATCTCTTAGGTGTGAGACGAGATGACACCTAGCTTCTGTCGAAGATATTCAAATGGTGTCTTGGCTAGGGGTTTAGTAAATATGTCTGCAATTTGTTCTGTGGTTGGAATGTAATGGACCTAAACAACTTGATTGGTGACCTGTTCTCTTAGAAAATGGTATTTTATGGGAATATGCTTGGTCTTGGAGTGGAATACAGGATTCTTAGACACACTAATGGCACTAGTGTTATCACAATGAATTGGGATTGATGCAACGTATTTTACCTCCAAGTCTGCAAGTGTCTGAATCATCCACGAGTGCAAAAGGTAGTAGCAACAATGTACTCTGCCTCTGTAGTTGATAAAGAAATGGAACCTTGCTTTTTACTCAACCATGCTACTAGAGAATCTCCTAAGAAGAACGCACCTCCACTCATGCTTTTCCTTTCATCCACGCAGTTAGCCCAATCAACATTTGACTGATAATTGAAAATTCTAATTCTTAGGATACCATAGGCCATAGTTCATTGTTTCTTTCAAATATCTGAATATCCTTTTGATAGCTAGCAAATGACTCTGTTTAGGTGCAGACTAATATCTTCCTACCATCCCAACATCATGCATTATGTCTAGACGAGATGCTATGATGTACAACAGACTGCCTATCATCGACCTATATGAACTTTGATCAACATCAGGTGAGTCATCATCCTTGCTTAATTTGCATCCAGTAACCATAGGTGTGCCCACAGGTTTAGAATCTTCCATTTGAAACCTTTTCAACATTTATCTTAGATATTTTTCTTGAGAAATGAACATCCCTTCAGACCTCTGAGTAATTTGCAGACCTAAAAAAAATGACAATTCACCTATCATAGACATTTCAAACTCAGACTCCATGGAAGAAGAAAACCATTGTACCAATGAATCTTTATTACATCCGAAGATGATGTCATCTACATAGACCAACACGATGAGAAAATCATTATCCTTGGCTTTGATATATAGATTGTTGTCAATTGTTCCTCTCTTGAACCCTTTGTCTTTGAGATACGTATCCAGTCTTTGATACCAGGCACGAGGGGATTTTTTTAACCCATATAAAGTTTTCTTTAGCTTGCATACTAAGTCAGGGTTATCAGACAGTTTGAAACCCTCTGGTTGTTCCATATATAATTCTTCATTTAAATCTCCATTTAGAAAAGATGACTTGACATCCAGTTGATAGACTTTAAACCTTTTATGACAAGCATAGGCAAGAAATATTCTGATAGCTTCTAATCTTGCTACGGGTGCAAAAGTTTCATCAAAATCTAGTCCTTCTATTTGAGCATAGCCTTTATAGACCAATCTTGCTTTGTTCTTGACAACTTGTCCCTGCTCATTCAACTTATTCTTAAAGATCCATTTGGAACCAATGATATTTTTACCTTCTGGTCTATGAACCATCTCCCATGTATTGTTTTTCTCAATCTGATCAAGTTCATCATTCATTGATTTAACCCAATGGTCATCTTTGCTAGCTTCATTAAAGTTCTTGGGTTCTAGCATGGATATGAAAGCTATATGTGATTGCTCGGTGTTTTTGATTATCTTTCTCCTGGTTTGTACGCCTTTGTCTTTTTCACCAATTATCTGACTTGGAGGATGATTCTTTTGAGTGATTCTGGAGGAGGAATTTGAAGTTGTCTGCTGATTTGAGTCTGTCTAAGTATGTGTGTCTTCATATGATTCAAATTCTTCATTTTCTTATTCTTGGACCTGTTCATCTTTAGCTTCAGTTGTGTCCTCTGTAGAAGAATCATTATTGTATACCTCTCTTGCTGGGATTCCTTCATCAACTTTTACGTCAATACAGTCAACCATTTTATGCAACCTCTTATTATAAAATCTGTATCCTTTACTGTTTGTAGCATACCCTAAGAAGATACCTTCATCAGCCCTGTCATCATATTTGCCAAGGTTCTCATCATTATTCTTTATGTAACATTTACTCCCAAAGACTTTGAAGTGTTTGATTGAAGTAGGTCTCCCATACCACAGTCATAAGGTGTCTTGTCACTTTGTGGTCTGAGATGGGATTTGTTAATAACATGGACTACTGTGTGTATTGTTTCTACCCAGTAGGTTTGACCAATGTTCTTCTCATTCATAATTGACCTGGCCATTTGTTGCATTGTTCTGTTTTGCCTCTCAACTACTCCATTTTGTTGTGGAGTTCTTGGGATTGTGTATTCTCTCTTGGTCCCATGCTTATCACAGAATTCCTTGAAATCACTTGACATAAATTCTACTCCTATGTCTGATCTTACTGCCTTTAACCTCTTGCTGGTTTGATTCTCAGTTAAAGCCTTAAATATTTTAAGCTTCTGAAATGCTTCAGCTTTTTCCTTGAGAAAGGCAACCCAAGTAAGTCTGGAGTAATCATCAATAATCAACATGAAGTATTTTTTTCTCCCTATGCCTTCCTGTCTTGATGGTCCACATAAATCCATATGAACTAGTTGGAGTGGTTTCTATGTTGAAGTAAAGCTCTTGGACTTAAACGGTGTCCTGGTTAGCTTTCCTACTTGGCAGGGTTTACACATAGAATCTTGGGGCTTTGATATTCTCGGAATATCTTTTACTGCCTCGATATTTTTGAGCTTGATTAAGTGGTCAAAGTTTAGATGTCCAAGTCTCCTATGCCATAACCATCTTTCATCATGTTTGCTTAGATGACACTCTTCTCTATCTTCTTTCAGCACATATACATTATTTTCTGTCCTTGTGCCTTTGGCCGCCACTTGCCCTGAGTTTACAGACTTTATCTTGTAGTCCTTGGACGTGAACACCACTTCACATCCTCTGTCACACATTTGACTTACACTGAGAAGATTATGTTTCATCCCATCTACAAGTAGAACATCTTGGGATTTTCCTTTTCCATTACGTAAAATCACCATCCCTTTACCCCTTATTTTACCTGGAGCATCATTTCCAAAGGCTACGTTTCTTGATTTTCTTTCACTTAGAGATAGAAACTTACCTTTGTATCTCGTCATATGTTTGGAGCATCCATTGTCTATATACAAAGGTTTCGTTTGTCTTTGAGATGACAACACTAATCCACACTTGTCACTTTCTTTCTTCTTCCAAACCTTGACATTCTCAGTAGGGGAATTCAAATCTGGTTCATAGTTCCTTAAGCGACAATCAACAGATTTATGTCCATAGTTATGACAGATGTAACATTCTGGTTCGTTGAATAAAGGATCATAACGATTGTTATGCTTAACCCGTGTCCTTTTCCCATCCATCAAGTGATTTGCAGTCTGTGGTGGTTTGTTACTTGGTTGTCTCATTCCTTGTTGTGGCAGATATCTATACCTTGAATGTCTTGATTGCTCATAATTTAATTTTAAAGAATAGTTTATATCTTTATGACCAAAGTTAGAACAAAAGAAACAATATCCATAGAAA
The DNA here is from genome assembly GCA_009831015.1 of Picea engelmannii. NCBI lineage: Eukaryota > Viridiplantae > Streptophyta > Pinopsida > Pinales > Pinaceae > Picea > Picea engelmannii. The sequence continues at coordinate 156,058 of ML792982.1, read as the reverse complement.
AAACGTTGGTACCTGGAAAATGGTTGTCTTCTTTGAATAGGTCAATTTCTTCCATGCTGATGATTTCCTTGAGCATGGAGTGCATTATTTATTTGTTCTACAGATTCAGTCCTGGCACCTTTTTCTTTACTCCTCCTGGGCAGTTGATTGTCTTCCTTTGTTTCTGCAGGTTTGTTGTTGTCATTGGTTGTAGATTTGACAAACTTGATGGATTCTTTGTTTCTTGGCTGACCACTACTTGATCCCTTTTCATAACCCAAACCAGTTTTCAGCTTTGGATTCCTTTGCTAATTCAGAATGGTGGCTAATCCTTCTGAGGCTTTGATACTTGACATATTTTGATGATACAAGGCTTGAAACTTCTCCAACTCTTTCCTAGTTTTCACTACTTCTTCTTCCAGAGCTTTACACCTTGTCTTCTTTTCTGATAATTGTTGTTTCAGAATTTCTTCAATTTTCTTTGCCTCTTCTAATTCTACTTTTAGCAGGGAAAATTCTTCATCAGGCTGTTTACTGTCTTTCTCGAACTACATCAACAATTGTTTTTTCTTTCTATTCTTAATTCTGAGTCTGTCAATCTCTTCCAGTGCACTGATCAGTTCTCCTTCCATATCAATCACAACTTCTTCTTCATTAGCCTCACTTCATGTTCTTTTATTATCATAATCCTCTTTGGCCATAAGTATGAAGTCATTTAGTTTATTTTCAATAGAGGAGTCATTGTCTTCATCATCTGAAGGATCATCATCATTTTTTACACAAAGACTTTTCTTCTTAAAATTATTCTCTTTAAAGAAATTTCTGTGTTTGTGCTTCTCCTCATCATCACATGTCTGATCCTTTCTATTGTGAGGACATTTATTTGCAAAATGACCTATCTTACCACAGTTGAAACATTTGAAAGTCAGTTTACCTTTGTATTTGCCTGATCCCTTCTTCAGTCTCTTCACAATTTTTTCTTCAATTTCATCAGGCTCAGAATCCTCATTCTTGTCTGCTTTAAATGATGCTTCTTTGGAGATGGGTTTATATTTAACTATTCTCATTTCATATGCAGTCAATGTTCCTAGAAGTTGATCAAGCTCCAAGGTTTTTAGATCATTAATTTATTCTATAGCAGAGACCTTTGGGTTGAACCTATCTGGTAGAGATCTCAAAATTTTCTGAACTAAAGAAGGTTCCTCAATTTTTTCACCAAGTGTTTTCATTGCAATTACCAGTGCTTCAAATCTCATAAAGTATTTTCCAACAGTTTCATATTCTTTCATCTTCAGCTATTCAAACTGTACTCTGTAGATTTGAAGCTTGGCATCCTTTACCTTCTCATTACCTTCATAACTGCTAATGAGTTTGTCCCACATTTCTTTGGCAGTTCCTAGGTGCATAACTTTTACGAATTTTGCTTCTGCAAGCCCACTCAAGATAGCATTCATAGCCTTAGCATTGAAGCTAAATTCTAGCTTGTCATCCTTATTAGATAGTACAACTAGCTTTACATAACCAATATCTACCACATCCCAGACATATGCACCTAAAGCCATTGTGTAGGTTCTCATTCTAACTTTCCAGAAGGCAAAGTTTGTTCCATTGAACAAAGGAGCCTTATTGGTTGAATTTCCTTCATGGCTTGACATGTTTAAGCTCTAGGATCTACCCTTAGATAAAAGAGGCCGACTCTGATACCAATTGTTGAACAACTGAGAGGGGGGGTGAATCAGTTGTCCCGTGCTTAAACAATTATGCTTATTTTAAATTCTTTGCAGAGCACTTAATGACAATCACAATAATGTAGGGAAGTAAGCAATAGAACATTCAGAATCATTCTCACATATGAAATATACAGAGACATATATTTCCCGAGGAAACCCATAAAGGGTAAAAACCTCTTCTTCTTTATATGATAAGTAATCTTTACATTCTATACATTATCATACATATGATCTCCAAATCATTGTGAGGCTACAACCTCTGTATTGCAAGCTGCAACTTGCTGAGAGAGCCAACTCTCTGTTTTCTCTAGCACCTACTAGAAGGAAGCACCAACTCCCTGGTTTCTCTAGCACCCACTAGAAGGAAGCACCAACTCCCTAAATGTTCTAGCACCAACTAGATGGAAGCACCAACTTCCAGTCACACAGGCACCGACCTGTACAACAAAGAACAACAGTTCTCCCTTACGCCACCCTGCCACCCTGGTTTTTCTGGCTGAAACCAGATGGAAGCTACAACTCCCCGTGTTCAAGCACCCACTTGAACCTCTGAGGACAATAGTCCTCCCTAGCACCTCCCAACCACCCTGATTATAAATTTTCTAATAAAACTTATTACAGTGATACAATATTTATCAATGGCTTACCAGACTTATCACTGTTCTACTACACTGCTCTGCTTTACCTGCATCAATGTCTTCCTACACTAATCCCTTGCACTTTTTGTTCTTCTGCCTTTTATGCTCTGTGCGCCATGCTCATTCAATGCACCATTCCTCTTATGTGCATTTCAGCTGTTGCACACTCCTCCTTCTACACGCTTGAATCACTCTCAACAACAACACTCATCTCTTCTTTGATATGCATTCTTATAGTCTCTATGCACCTTGTGCATCCCTGTGCGCAATGCTTCTGCATGCTCCTCATGTCGAGTGCTCTGCCTGATCATTATTACAACTCTTCAGCTTCTCTGGAGTTAAACCCATGCATCCATCTTCACTAGGTGTTATGTGGAGATTCCTTCACCTCTCCAGTAGTCAAGACTCTTTGTCTTCTCTGTGACAGTCGAGCTCATCCTCTCTATTGTAGTTACAGGCTTCAACGCTCATCCATCTGTCAATTGCCTATACGAACAATCTTCATTCCATTGGCAGATTCCTTGAGACTCTTTAGCTCCTCTAGCAATCACACAGAAGTCTCTTCGAATCCTCTGGTAGAAACCATCAGTGGTTTCTAGTAGTTACACTGTGAACCTCCAAAGACTGCTTCAACAATTGAATCGCCACTGATCGATTAACTATGAAAAGAAATAGTATCCCTTCGATCATATTCCTGAATAACCTGCAACGTTGGATCATAAATGATGGGTTTCACGCTTATTTCTCCATTTCACAATTCGGCCTTTTGGCATCCCTGTGGTGAGGCATCTCGACTCTCCATGTCCCAAACTCCGAAATGGAGCTTGTCTCTTCAAGATCTTCTCTATAGCTCTTCGATGATGTGACCACCAGTGGTGACCATAGCCTATCCGAAAATGCATTTCGACGTTTCATCATTTCAGCATTCCTGTTGTAAAGTGTTTCGACACTCCAACTCCTAGTATCTGAAACCAACACCAAAAGGTGTTTTTCCCATTTCGACATTTTAGCATTCCGACATTCCTTGTGATGAAGTGTTTTGACGTTCCATCTCCCGATATGCAAAATATACACAAGAAGGTGTTTCAACATTTTTCATTTAACGACTTTGGGACTCCTGTGATGAAGAGTCTTGACTCTTGACTCCTCCAACTCCCGGTATCCAAAATTCTAGTTGATGTGCCTGTTTAAGGATTTTTAGCATTTCGCATTTTGGCACTTTGGGACTCCTATGTTGAAGAGTCTCGACTCTTGACTCCTCCAACTCTCGGTATCCGAATCTCAGGTTGATGTGCCTGTTTCGGGTTTTTGAGGTTTCGCATTTCACGATTCCGGAACTCCTGATGATGAAGAGTCTCGACTCTTCCAACTCCCAGTATCTGAAACTGTCCTCCTGCTTTCGGGATTTCGGTGTTTCACATTTCGCGATTCCAGGACTCCTGATGATGAAGAGTCTTGACTCTTCCAACTCCCGGTATCCGACATTTTCCTCCTGCTTTCGGGATTTCGACGTTTCGCATTTCGTGATTCCAGAACTCCTGATGATGAAGAGTCTCGACTCTTCCAACTCTCGATATCCAAAACTATCCTCTTGCTTTTGAGATTTCGATGTTTCGCATTTCATGATTCTGGGACTCCTGATGATGAAGAGTCTCGACTCTTCCAACTCCCGGTAACCGAAGCTATCCTCCTGAGCTTACGTTGTGCCTGTTTTGCCATCACTGCATACTCTGATCTTGCCATCAATGATAAGCACACCTACCTGTAAACATGCCAACAGGAGGAACATGTGATTCAAATTAGGCAGTGAGTAAAGGAAGCACAAGATAGACAAAAAGTTATGTTGATGCACATAGGACTGACCGAAGTTATAAAGTGGGAGATCAAGTTTTCATTCGTATCAGGCCTAATAAAAGTACCATTTGGTTCAGGAAGGGGACAAATTCGTCGCCTCGATTTATAGGACCGTTCAAAATCTAAGAGAGAATTGGACCTATTGCCTATCATCTCATACTCCCACCCCACTTGCATAAAACTCATAATGTTTTTCATGTATCTTTTCTATGTCATTATGTTGTTGATGAATCTCATAAACTGAATTGGAAGGAATTGCAGGTATCAGACACAGGAGCCCTCATGGTCGAACTGTTACGCATATTGGACCATAGGGTCTGATAGATCAAGAATCGTATGGTAGACCAAGTTAAGGCCCAGTGGGACAAGTATAGCCCAAGATCTGCTACTTGGGAGGATGTCAAGACCTTACAATGAGATCATCCCTCACTTTTTTGACCACCTCGGGAATATATTTTCCCAAAAGTTGGGTGTATGTAATGCCACCTTTTGACTTAGACAACTAGAATTACTTAAGGCCTAATCATCTTTATTTTCTATTCATTGTGAAACTATTAATGATACACTTGAACTTTTAAGACATATGAACCTATGTGAATGTCAATTCTATGAATGTTTAATGTTATTTGAATTATGATGGATATTATGCAATCTATTTCTAACTTGAGAATTTTGACATTTAAATTTGTTGGTACGTGGATACCGGATTGAGATTATGATTAAATGCATTTACATGATGATAATGCATGGATATGTATGGGTTTGTGTTATAGACTAATCTGTAGGTCAATAGGCTATGAAATAGCCAGAGAATAATGATGATAAAAGGTTGATGTCATGAACATCGACCAGGAAACAATATGGTATGGATATTGTATGTGAAATTATATTGGTTCAAATGCATTGCTATGATGTGTGGACAAGTGCAGGTTTTTCAGGTGGCGAGACTGCCTAAAATTGAATATACGATGAAAACATTCTCAGCAACACGGTGCCACTGTATGTTCCATGATAGGGTGTTGACTCTCGTTCTATTAGGAGGGGTGGAGGCATTTCCCACCATGTATCCTCTGAAACCTGAAGTCATGGGAGGACGGTGTTTGCTCATGATCCCCTAGATGTGTGATGATGACTATCAGATTCCTACTGGGGAAGCTTGGTCAAGAGATTTGACACTTCCACTTACGGGTTCTATGTGGAGTTAGGTCAATATAGTTGACGCTCCAAGATAGTCCAGCAGAGGAAGGATAGGGATGGAAGATGGAAGTAGGTTAGTGAGGAATGATGATTAGAAGTAGTTGAGAGTGTGTGGGGATTTTGCCTTATGTTAGATTTTCTTGATTTCCTTGTTTTAAAAATATATACATGTATGCTTATATTTTCTTAATTGAACTACAATTATCTAAGTGAATGTTGCTGGTGCTAAATTATTATAATTGAGGGATTTCACAAACATTTAATTGGTCTACTATCTTTTATGAAATGGGTGGTCTTGTTGTTTGGATTGGATGCATGAAAGAATTACTTTAGGAGTGATCATTATTGTCATTAGTGCATGTGTCAGTCATGTATGTGCTAGCTACACATGCATGCCTTGCACATGTACACTAGTATGTATAAGTGTTTTAAATTGATGATGTTATTTATTTGATGTGGATGTATGAATCATGTGTCGTTACCCTTGGATTGTAAATTACTCTAACTTTGGGATAGAGTTTCTTGAAGGGTGGGTGTATGTAACAACCCAAATTGATTAATTTTTATCATAGTTTTTAATTTAAATTTAATTAATTATTAAAATATTTTAAATGAGTCTTTTATTATTTTATTATTAAAAGGTGGGTGAAGTAATTAATGGGGGGATAAGGATGTTGGGGAATTAATTGGGGGATAAGGATGTTGGGGAATTAGTGAGGGGGATTTGAGAGAGGAGGATAAGGAAGAAGGGGAGGACTTGGAAGGGGATTTGATTTTGGTTTGAGAAATTATGAAAGATAGAGAAGGGGAGAAAATTGGGAGAACAATTTTTTTGGGTAACTCTCATAGGGCACTGATGTTGCTGGGAACTTTGGGCTTAGGGGCTAGGAAACTGCAAGGATTCTTGGATCTAGGGAGCCTAAAAGGTTGCTCCTAGTTGGTTGGGAGGTTGATATTCAGTTGGGAAGTTTGGGCAAGCACAAGAACAATTGAGCCAGGGGACGAATCAACCAAATCTGCAGGTGGAGGTATGTATTTTACCAGTTGGTCTGTCATCCTTAAGCTGTTGTTATTATGTTGTTATCATGAATATGTTTCTATGTTGTTGTTATTATGATTTTCTTGATGTTTTCATTATGTTTTTATCATTAATATGTTGTTGTTGTTTATTCCTGGTATAAGAAAATAATGAAAGAAATTATAAACTAAATTCAGTCATTTCACTAAGAGATTTTTGAAAACATTTATTTATTTTTGAGTCCTGAAAAATAGTTAGGCTCAACAAAGTTCCATCCCATCTTATCAAATTGACATGCTTCAAGTATGTGAACAATTATATATGTGTAGGTTGATACAAATTTGTTCAAATAAATGATTATTTGAGTCAAAGTATCAACTAAAACCTTTCTAGTAGACCAATTGTCACTATCCATAGATTTGTGGATACAAGGTGTCAATATTAACAAGTACTGTTGTGAAACAGAACCAACCCGCAAAGAAAATTTCAACTTAGTTCATCAAAATTTTCAACCAAAAGACAAACTATAATTTCATGGGGATTTACAAGCCCTATCCTTAATTGATGATAGAAGTGTTCCCTGTACATCCATTTTTGAAAATCAATAAATAAATTTGATCTCTCATGTTTAAAAAAAAGTGACAAAAGAACCTAAGAAAGCCTTGCAATGACAGAAAGAAAAGCCACCTTTTTCAAAATGATAGGATTTCCCAAGTATTTGCAAATGTGTGGATATAAATGCTACAAAGCTTCTAATGTGGGTCTTTAACATTCTCTATAACTTTTGTTAGACATGCTACTACGATGCTCTGTATACTCTTGTTCTAATCATTCATTGCTTCAAACAAAGGTTTTTTAAAGAGTGAAATCACTTGATCCAGGTGGATATTGGTGGCCACCCACCTATTCCAGCTGGCTCAAAATGGTTTTCTAGCAATTTACTATTTTTAGTAGTTTTTCGGTTCCTAAACTTCTAGGGTCATTTTGAAGGCCTAAATGATTTTTTTTTTGAGATCGAGCACCTCAATGACGGCCGAAGGATTTGATTGAGACCCCAAAATGAATCTCCTTGATGATACCTTTCCAACGAGCTATCGTGTGCCCCAAACAAAGATCATATGCCAAAGTTACACCCCCGAGAAGTTGATACACCAAACTACCCAAAACAAGGTTCAAAAAACTATTGGCTTTTCATCTTCCAGGGTTAGGGTTTTGGATTTTATTTATGTTAAAAAGGCCTTTGGAGCCTCATTGTAACAAACATATTCTTTCAAATGTGAGTAGCCATCACATCTCTTCTCAACAATAAGCTGCCATCATTCTAGCGAGTCTTTCACTCTATATTTCTACAATTTTGTACATTTCGCTCATTAATAGAAATTGTGTATTAATGTATCTTTGTGTTTATGGTTGCATCTATGATATATTTCTATTATATTATTGGATATATGAGATATCTATGTACAGTTCTTGATTATATATCCGCTCTCATTTCATGCCGAAAATAATCTGGATCAGTGGTATCAGAGCAGGCTGCTCTTGATCATTTTTTTCACTGCATTTCCCTGACGAGGTACGAGTATAGAAAGTTGGGTCTCAAGCTTGTCTCTCTTGAGGAAAATTTCTCTCACATGCCCAAGAAACCCTCCATGGAAGAAGAAAAGAAAAATGACAGAGAAGACGATTCTATTAATCTGTTGCTTGAGCAAGATCTCATGCGATAGAGGGACGAAATGATGGATATTTTTTCCCATATCCTTCAATGCATGCTGATAAAAACTAACACGTCTTCATCAAGAAGCCACTTTGGATGCACTTTTCCTTTCAAGGTATAAATTAATTTTGATATTCCTGTATTTGAAGGACAGATAGGTGTGGATGCCCTAGAAAAATGGTTAAATCTGCTAGAAGGTCATTTCTTTGTTCGCAATTTTTTCGATAGGGAAAATATCACCTTTTCACTCCTTAAGGCTCTCCCCCATGTCAAAGATTGGTGGGAAACTTATTGGGAGAAAAGTTCCACAGAGGAGTCTGGAATATATGGGGTCAATTCCACTTGAGATTTTTTTGTGGATGCGGTCAGGGAACATATTACTCTGTTGGTAACTATGACGACTAGTACATGAGTTGGACTGCACTACATCAAGAGAGGGGCCAAACAATTCTAGAGTTCACCAATACCTTCCATACCTTGCACACCAAGATGGGTATCAAATATTTTGAGCGACATTTGGTTCTGAAATACCATGTGGCTCTACATAGATACATCCAAACTGAAATGTAGTTTCTGGACATCTCATCATTGGGAGTTATCTATCGAGATACTACCAAAATCGAGCAGAAATCTAGGCACCAGAAAAAATGGGAGTTCAGGTTTGAAAATCTGCAACAACAAAAGTATGATAAAGATGGCCCTAACAAACACCCTCCCAAAAACTAGTCCAAGCCACAAGAAAAGAAGGGCCATGGGAAGAGAAAGAAGGACACTGGAAAGTGGTGTGATTTCCACAAAATCCTCTGGAACAACACTGATGAATGTCGCTTAAAACAATGATTGGTGGTCGAGATCAAAGACAAGGAGCTGGACCTTGATTCAAAAAATAATGGAAAAATACATATCATCGACGCAAACCCCATTGCTATTGTCGTGACCACAATAATTCAACTAGAAGAACCAACAGATCCTTAAGAGGGGGAGCACCTTTTTCATTCATAGATGTGGGTGAAGGGGACCCCGTTGCATTTTATTGTTGATAGAGGAAGCTATAAGAACATCATCTCAACAAAGGTCTTCAAACAATTGGGATTTTTGACAACACCACACCCACAACCATACAACATCGGGTGGCTTCGCCAGGGATGAGATCTCCATGTTATCCAACAATGTGGATTGTAATACGATATCCAACCTTTCAATGATGAGGTATTATGTGATGTTTCCCTACTGGATGTCTGTGATGTTCTCTTGGGCCAACCATATATGTGGAAGCGCCATGCTATCTATGAGTCGCGACCTCGTAGTGTCATTTTTACTCTAGGGGGTAATGTCTACAAGATACTAGAGGTAGTTCCAACTACTATCCCACCTAAACAGTGCCGCAAGGTACTATCTCATACTAAAAAATTACGCTTCTTCACAATCTATTCAAAAGGTGAACAGAAGGACACTACAACCACTACAGCCTTGACCAAAGCACCTTCTATCCAATAGAAACATGTCGACAAGATTGAAACAAAGTGAAAAGATTCCTTCTTCACATATTCATCTCATGTAGCCCGACTGTTGGAAAAGACTCAACCTCTCCAGCAATAGGTTCGTGATAGCCTTCAACAAGCTAAGCAACGCAACTTCTCTAGCAAGGCAAGAAGCTCATCAAGATGTAGATTCACCAAATGTTTTTCCCTCTCCCCCGAGCACTCAATACAATGGAGACCATTTCTTACTAAGGAGGTAGGATTGATCCAGGTGGATATCGGTGGCCACCCACCTATTCCAACTGGCTCAAAATGGTCTTTTGGAAATTTACTATTTTTAGCAGTTTTTTTGTTCCTAAACTTTCAGGGCCATTTTGAAGGTGTAAATGAATTTTTTATGGATCGAGCTCCTCAAAGATAGAAAAAGGTTCTAATTGATCTCCCAAAATGAATCTCCTTGACAATACCTTTCCAACGAGCTATCTTTCACCCCAAACAAAGATCGTATGCCAAAGTTACACCCCTAGAAAGTTGATACACCAAACTACCCAAAACGAGGTCCACAAAACCGTTGGATTTTCATCTTCCGGGCTTAGGGTTTTGGATTTTATTTATGTTAAAAAGGCCTTTGGAGCCTTATTGTAACAATCATATTCTTTTGAATGTGAGTAGTTGTTACATCTCTTCTTAGAGATAAGTTTCCACCATTCTAGTGAGTCTTTCACTCTGTATTTCTATAGTTTTGTACATTTCGCTCAGTAATAGAAATTGTGTATTACTGTATCTCTATGTTTATGGTTTTTGTTTTTTTGTAAGTGAGTTGAGATTCTATATTACTGAGAAAATTATGTTACAAAAAGGGAAGGAGGGGTATCCCCTGATCTGCCAAAAAGGAAACCAGATCAGGGATCCCGAAGTTGCGCTGTCTACATAAGCGAGGGGAGGGCCAAGCCGCCACCCTGGGAAACTGACCCAGTCTCCAAAAACTCGTTTGAAAAAACTATACCATAAAATATACATAAAACCAAGAATGTATAACAGGGGCTACTCATACACTAATAAACAAAATGACCTTGGGTTGAGGCTGTGCTAGTCCAAGAGGATTGGATGGCTTTCATCTCCTTCCTCTCTTGCCTCGTTCTCCTTTTTCTGCTCCACCGTGCACGTCTTTCTGATGCAGGATGGTGTTTCACATCGATATCCTGGATTGATGTCCATGTGGTGGACATAGCGAAGGTAGAGTTGGAATTGTCCAGCCAGTCGTTCCATTTTTTCTCTTTGGTTCCTATGGTCCTCTACTATTCTTCTTGCGCTAGCCTCTAGGTTGTTGAGGCAGCTCAGAATTTATGTGAGATCCTTCTTGTGGCCACAGTTTTCCACCCTCCTAGTGTCGTTCTTATCAGCTCTCAGCTTACTTATCAATGTTTTTGTGCGCCAAGCTTCCTCCACTGTTTTGTGGTAGAGGGTTTTCCTGGTCCGTGTGGCCCCCGGGTCCCTTATCCTGTCTGCTTCTTGGATGAGTTCTGCCTAAGATTTTCCCTAGCACTTGGTGTTGACTTCCTGCTCCCACCTATTGATGACTGCTTTTCCCTTTGTATCAACCTGCTCAAGAAAGGTGCCTTTGGCCTCTCTGGCCGCTTGTTCCATCCTAATGATCTTTTGGTCGCTTGTTGGAAGTTCCTCCCCCTGGGGCCTCCTCTTACTATGGGTATTCTTCCTTCTTACCATCTCTGTTTGAATGCAGTGGATTATGTCTTGACTTCATCTTTCGATTCTATTCACCCCTTCCTCGTCTCTGTAATTACTTCTCACTGGTCTGTAGCTATCCCTGATGCTTCTTCTTTTAAGGGGTTTTCCCAGATGTGATCTTATCCTGGTAATCATGGGTCCCCCGTAAAGGCGTACCTTTTGGTCCTTTTTCACTTTTTCAGAGTGTGTGCACTTGGGAACCTTGTTGTCGTCCCTGTACCAATACTTTGTCTTTCACATTGTACGCCAATCATTTCCTCCCATGGAAACTGTGCATGGATGACGTGTACCCATTCCTGCCCTCAGCCTATCCTTTTGATCTTCGTCCTTTGTCGTCTGTGGATTACCCTTTCCTCTCTCCCAGGACCAACCATTGTACTTAATTATATTGACTGGACCATGGTCTCATACCTCCTTTTGTGGTGTGACTTTGATCTGCATTGTAACTCATGTTCAAATGGTGTCCTATCGGATTCTGCATGGATCCTGCTTGCCCTTCAATTAATTATGTGCCTCCAACCTTAATGTGGTCGTATGTACTTCGGCTTCCATCATAGTCCTTTACTGCTATTTGGGTGCAGTCTGTCCGAAACTAGCCATTTGGGATGTTACTCCATGTGGAATCTAGTTCTAATCCTTCCTTGTCAACCCCTTCGTTAGCGATTCTATCCACTAGCCCATTTGTTGACCTTCTGATCTGGATTATTTTCAACACGAAATGAGAGCAGAGATATAATAAAGAAATGCACAGAGATATCGCATATATTCAATAATATAACAAAAATGTATCATAGATGCAACCGTAAACATAGATATAAACTAATACACGATTTCTATTAATGAAATAAATGTACAGAGATTGTAAAAATATAGAGTGAAAGACTCGCTAGAATGGTGGCAGCTCATCTCTGAGAAGAGATGTGAGGACTACTCGCATTCGCAAGAAGATGATTACAATGAGACTCTGAAGGCCTTTTTACAATAAACAGGGATGCCAAAAGATATAGTCATCCAAAAACCTACCCCTAGGAGATGAAGTGCCAAAAGTCATGTGGGCCCCATTTGGGTAAGTTAGTGCATTAACTTCCTGGGGTCGTAACTTTTGCATACGATATCCGTTTTAGGTGTATGATAGCTTGTTGGAAAGGTATCATCAAAGAGATTCATTTTGGGGCCTCAATAATTCTATAGGATATCATTGAGAATCTCTATCTCGAAAAACATTCATTTGGGCCCTCAAATTGGCCTGAGAAGTTAAAAACTGTTAAAAATAGTAAATTGCCAAAATTGCCAGAAAACTGTTTTGGGCCAGTTGGAAAAGATGGTTGGACACCGATATCCACCTGGATCACCTTCAGACCCAACACAACTCCACTTTGATCCTCGTCTGCAAATGCTCCTGAAGTTTTTGCAGGGAGTACACCAAGCGCCAGTGCCTCTGAATTTTTCCCACTCTAGTGTCATTTTGGAGTTTCCTTACTGTGTTGATGACCATCATGGAATCACCTTCCACTGTTGCATTGGTCATCCCTTCCTGGTGTTGTATCTCAAGGCCAGTCTCCAGGGCTCCAAATTTTGCAGCGTTGTTGGTTGAGTTCCCCAGAATCCCAATGTACAGCCGAATAATTTTTCCTTAACTGTCCCTGATTACTCCCCCCGTACCTGTCCATCTTGGGCTACCTTTCGATGCCCTGTCAAAATTTAGCTTGAGGGATCCCTCTGGTGGTGGTTTCTGTTAGAATATAGAAGATGGTGTGCTCGTTTTACCATTGACGATACCCTCGTCACCCAACCATAGGCTGAAGCCTCCCTCCGAGCACCTTAAACTTGACTGAGAATTCCTCCGGAAGAAAACCCTAGGCTAGATAGCCAAACAAAGGGTAGCACACCTTTCCCCAAGGATAGCGCATCAAAAAAAGTTGATCAGATAGTCCAAACTCTCACCAATAGATAGTCCAAGCCAACATTGAAAATAGCTGCTGCTGCAGCTGCACCTGCAGTCCTCCTCCACATGTGCGCACCAAACTAGAGATGTAGTGCACACCAAACTAGGAACTGCAATTCTGAGATGCTGTCAAATGAGAACTGGCGCCTTGTATTGATAGTGGTTCTGCTAGTTTTGCTGGGGCTGACTTCTCCTTCTGGATATGTGTCTGTTCAGTATATTATTATTATTTCTGGCCGACTTCTTCTCTTGGAGGCTTGAGCTGACAAGGCTTCTAGGGTTATTATCCAACTCATTAGGGTTTCTCTTGCTTCCCGGAGTCTTCTATTCTCGTCAAGTTCACACGTGGAGGTAAATATCTCCTGCATCAACCATAATATTAACACTCCCTCCTAGCTAGAGAGGTATTTACAGGTAATGGACTTGAGCACAAAAACATACCATTTACTCGGTAGCATCAATATAGTCATCTAGACTATTTCATGACTAGATCATGAGCATCACCATCACCATCAGTTGCATCAACTCTTGAAACCATACTTCATATAAGTAATTAGATATGATGCTGGATAAGTCACTCTCACCATAGAGTGATACAAGAGGAGTAACAGTTATGAACTGTTTTCCGTCTGGAAAATCTTTGTTCATCATCCATATGAATGATCATTATCTCCAATAAACTGTTGATAGTCTTTAAGGCAATTAGAACAAGGATAGAGAACAACTGTGTCTATTCATAGTAGTACATAACTACAATCCATTGGGTCACTACCACATCAAGTAACACACAAGTACTTGATCAACAACGTATGGTTGCGAATAGTGAAACATATTAACCACAATAGTCCTCATCTACTGTCATACAGTCTTCATAACAAACATCTGATAGCATCCTGCATAGAAACAATGTTATGATATAGATTGAATTATTTGGGCCAATCTTTCACTCACATCTGTGAGCTCTAAAAGAATATTTGCTTCACGAACAGTGGAACATATCCACCACAGTAGTATATCTCTACTGTCTGGAGACAGGTAGTCTCCATAACAATCATCTGATGCCATCCTGCATAGAAAAATATTGTTAAAGATAAACTAAATCCTCTGGGCCAATATTTCACTCATGTTTATGAGATCTGAAAGAATATCTTCCCTCATCAGCAATGGGCTATCTACCCTATTCTTCACAAACAAGGAAGAAGGATTGTCTCTGATTTCTAAGCCTGGACCATTTCTCACCCTGGGCCATTCTTCCTACACTAATCAAAGTGCACCCTGGACAGAATGTATAAACCCTAAGAAATGTTTGGACCATTCCCCACCCTGGGCCATTCCTCCTACATTAATTAAAGTGCACCCTGGAGAGAATGTATAACCCTAAGGAATAAATGTCCATACCATTCCCCACACTGGGCCATTCCTCCGACACTAAACAAAGTGTAACCTGGAGAGAATGAGTCTGCCCTAAGGAATGTCTGTCCTGCATCAACCTCCAAAACATACCATTTTTTGAAACTGCTCACAACTGTGAACTTTGAAAGAATGACTGCCCGGTGAGGTGAACCATTCTACTTGACCACTACTCAGAGTGTCTGCCAAGAAGAATGATTGTCCTAGACCACTCCCCATGTTAACCACAATCGGAACTCATTGTCTATGATACATCAACAATCAGTCTACTTCCCATGTTAACTACAATGGGAAGTCATTGTCCGTTAGAAATCTCAATCCACTTTCCGAACATGAAAGCATTTGTCCAATCTTGACTATTCTTCAATTACAAAGATAAATAATATTTGCATTGCTCCCTCCTAACTAGAGATTTATTTAAATCACAAAAATAAATGTTTTTCAAGAATATTTTTCGTACCTTCTTCTAGCTTGGAGAATCTTCCCTTTCAGCTAAGGGAGTTATTTCCATGATCCCTATCTTCTCTCGGAAATATGCAAACTTGATTCTGGATAGAGGTTTTGTCAGGATATTTGTTGTCTGCTCATCAGTGGGGATATATATATTGGAGAACCAGTTTCTCCTTTCTGGACTTCATCATGGATAATGTAATACTTTTACTTTAGTCTGGAACACTGTGAAGACTTCATGTAGATCTGGATGATAGAGTATATCATAGTTGGAGAACTTGGAACATATCCAAGTAGCACTTCTTCTGTCATCATGAGATCTGATTTACTGAGTAGTCATCTTGATGTTATAGGAAATCTTCACCACGCTTCTGCTGTGCACTGGAGGTTCTCCACCAAGTTGTCTTCTTATTATATGCATATAGGAGTCTCTTTCTGGTATGTCTCAAAGTTTTGATATTGCTCTTCATACGCTCTTTATTAAATTTCTCTAGAGAACATTCTTTGCATTTATCTGATGTAGAACTCCAACTCATGGATGTTGTGGATGATAAAATGACTCATGTAGTGATATGTCCAGTGTACTGGAGCAAGTAATCATCATAGTCTTCTCCCTCTATCTGAGAGAACCTCTGGTTCTGGATCTCGCAATGCTTTCATTCATAAGTATTCCATACATTGTTCTTCATCACAACTTTCAGTTCTTCTGCTTGATTGCTTTCATATAAGGCTTGGTAATCTTATGATTATTGATGTAATGACTGGTTGTTCTAGCTTTTCTTTCTTTCTTGGAATCTTCATGTTCTTCTTCATGTTTTTCATTATCTCTTGGATCCATGGAGTTTCTTGTAGATTCCATGTTCTAGAGATTCCACTTCTTCCTTTCATCATAGGATCACGGATCTGGATGGACAAC
>ML792982.1:129013-139927 GCA_009831015.1 Picea engelmannii | reverse complement strand
CATGTTCTTCTTCATGTTTTTCATTATCTCTTGGATCCATGGAGTTTCTTGTAGATTCCATGTTCTAGAGATTCCACTTCTTCCTTTCATCATAGGATCACGGATCTGGATGGACAACCAGGAATACTTTAAGGCTTTTCTTCAAATAGGTCTTCTTCTACGGTTGAGCTGAACATGTACTGTCTTTTCATGGCTGCTACCATGGATATATATTTTATCATCTTCAATGGATCATAGGATTAGCTCCCTCCTAATCTTCATGTAAGAGTGCATATAATCGACTCCCTCTGTCTGATAGAGTCCATACTTCCATTTGCATCCTTATTGTCTTCTGCAATATATAATTGGCTCTCTCTGTCTAACAGAGTTCATGCTTCTGTCTTAGTTGTCGTCATAAGTCTTTCTCCAATTCCTCTTGATGTCTGACTTCTAAGTCTCTTCATGATTGATTTGGCTTATCTTGCAGTAGCTTTCACATGATTTGTATTTCTTCATGTGTATTATCTAATGATATTCATTCTTATCTTGTTGTTCTTTCATAGGTATAGTTCTTCTTGGAACACATTAAGAGATAGATATACAAGATACTTACAGAGATGATGCAAACAAGATATGTACAGAAAATAAGAAGAATGTTGTTACCTTTTTAGTAGAAGAAGTCTCTTCCATCCTTCTTAGTCTTCTTTGTAGGTTCCTTTTCTTCGGCAACTAATGCTTCATGTTTCTCTTTCCTTTTCTTTAGCTCGGGACACTAGTTCCTATAGTGACCGTACTTTTGACAGTTGAAGCATTGTATTTCTGAAATGTCTTTCTCTTGATTTGGCTTCCTCCTTGAACCAAACTTCCTTTTGTTCCTGAAGTTCTTGAATCTTGTTGTGAAGGTTTGATCATCATACTTCTTTTGGGGTTTCTCTTTTTCATTGATCCTTGATTCTTCTTGAGCAGAGCAAGTCCAAAGTTCTTCAAATGTCAGGTACTCGTTCCTCGTGTTCATGCTTGCGGAAAATGCATCCCATGTCTTGGGAAGACCATTGAATACTATGTTCACCAATTCCTTTTCTGAAGTGATCTCTTCAATAGCTTGTAGTCAATCTCTTAACTGAGAGATCCTTACAAAGGATGATGTTATGTTGTCATCGTCATTCATCTTCATGTTACGGAGCTCATTCTTTAGACTCATAACTTGTCCAATGTTTTTAACTGAGAAGAGATTTGTTAGGGCATCGTACATATTCTTTGATGAGTCAAGATGGGAGATGTAGGGTATCAATTGGTCTTTTATGGAATCCACTATGATACTCATGGAATTGATGTCAACATCTTTGAATTTCTCCATAGCTGCAACATTTTGCGGTTCCTTCTCTTCTCCTTCTTCAAACTCTGGCTTCACGATCTTTCCTTTCACAATATCTAGTACTTTATTCTTAGCAAGGATGAAGTCAATCCTTATCTTCCATGCTCTGAAGTTAGAGGCTCCATATAACTTGTTCTCAGACTTCATAGAGTTCGTCATGGCTGCTTGACTTGGTCAAACCCTAGATTTGACCAAAAATCCAAACTTCACATCTTGGCCTTATAAGAGTACCAGAAGATGCACTGGGCTAGGGCTCACTGATCTCTCTGGAGATTAGGTCAATATCATCACTTACGGTGACTCAACAAAAGGTTTAGGGTTTCTGCAACTGCTTTTGCTAGTAACCCTAGCTGTAGTGCTTTTGGAAACTGCTCCTGCTAGTAACCCTAGCGACAGTTCCTTAACGAGCTCAATATCTAGCGGTTATGTTTCCTTCCAGCATTTTAGGCTGACTGAAGGGGTGTGGGCCCATAACCTGTTAGAATATAGAATATGGTGTGCTCGTTTTACCATTGACGATACCCTCGTCACCCAACCATAGGTTGAAGCCTCCCTTTGAGCACCTTAACCTTGATTGAGAATTCCTCTGGAAGCAAACCCTAGGCTAGATATCCAAACAAAGGGTAGCGCACCTTTCCCCAAGGATAACAAATCACAAAAAGCTAATCAGATGGTCCAAACCCTCACCAATAGATAGTCCAAGCCAACACTGAAAATAGTTGTTGCTGCAGCTACACCTGTAGTCCTCCTCCACACATGCACACCAAACTGGAGTTGCAGTGCACACCAAACTAGGAACTGCAATTCTGAGATGTTGTCAAATGAGAACTGGCGCCCTATATTTATAGTGGTTCTACCAGTTTTGTTGGGGCCGAATTCTCCTTCTGGATATGTGTCTGTTCAATATTTTATTATTATTTCTGGCCGACTTCTTCTCTTGGAGGCTAATAGCCTAATATAAATTATCTTCTTGAGCCGACAAGGCTTCTAGGGTTATTAGCCAACTCATTAGGGTTTCTCTTGCTTCCCAGAGTCTTTTGTTCTCGTCAGGTTCACACGTGGAGGTAAATACCTCCGACAGCTACCATAATATTAACAGTTTCCATTTGCGCTCACCTACTTGTAGTTGTGGCAACCATCTTACCTGATTGGGGTTGCGTCCTCCTTTCAGTTGAAAAGCCTCTAGAATTCTGAGATCCCGGTCTGTGAGTTGCGCTCCTCTTGTTTGGCAGTTGTGGCTCTGTACCATTTCTCTTGTCATGGCTATTATTGTTTCTGTGATCTTTCCTACCATCCATCTTTGGTTCCTGAAGATGCACCGGTTCCGTTGCTTCCATATTTCCCAAATGACCATGTCGGGAATGAGGGTCCAACAAAGATTCACCTCTTCGTTCTCGCTGTAGTTTTCCTTCCATGTGTTTATAGTTGCGTAAATATTACCTCTGATCCTATTAGACTGTCGGAAGATGCCTTCCACCCAGTCCCAGACTTCTGTTGTGTAGGGACATTCATCCAGGAGATGGTTCGTTGTTTCCTCCTTTTCTTCACATAGGTGACATCTTGAAGGGCCTATGAAACCTCTCTTCTTTAGGTTTTCCCAAGTTAGGGTTCGGTTGTGTAGTATTAGCCATAGGAAGATTTTTATTTTTGGTGAATGGGGGTTGTTCCAGAGATTTTCCCATTGATGCATCGAGTCTTCTTGCTCTTGGTTCAGTATGTAGTGGCGTACTTCTTTAAGATTGAATTCCCTGTCGGCTTTGTGCCCCCATCTCAGCCGATCATTTTCGTTCGTGAATGCAATTTTTTGTCTCCCCAGTTCCTCCTCCACCTCTTTTACTGCTGTTGTAGTCTAGTCTCTAGTCTGTGGGGTGAGAGTGTTCCAGATTCTCCATTTGTTGCGATCTGTTTCTTGTTTCCCGTAATGGTAGACTCGGGTTTTTCCTTGTGCCATTGTTTCCTGTTGGAGTGCCTCTCGGCCTGGTTTTTCCATTCTAGGTTCCTGTTGCCAGGTGTCCTCCCAGAATTGGGTGGTTCTACCATTCCTTATTTCCCAAAAGCTGTGTGTCTAGATCCAGGTCTTGTTGCACTAGGCTAAGTTCCAGATGGCGGAACCTTCCCTGGTGCTTCTGAAGAAGATTTTGTCCTGGTCACAAATGTCTAGGGCATACTTTGCCTTCCACAAGTTCACCCATGGTGTGGTCATTTCTTTGACCCATCGCCACCAGAGTTTCTCCCCATAGGCATCATTGGTCACTTGCGGGTCGTGTAGCCCCATGCCTCCTTTTCTTTTTGGTTTACAAACCTTCTCCCAAGCCACCAGTGCCCATTTTTTCCTTGTTTCTGCTCCTTGCCACAGGAATTCCCTTTGTATGGTTCTTATTTTTTGTAGAATCCCCTTGGGGGCTGGGAAAACTGACATCATAAAGGTTTGGATAGCTTGCAAAACCGACTTGGTTAGGATAAGTCTTTAGGCTAGGTTCAGGGATTTGTACGTCCAATTTTTTACCCGGCTTTGTAGCTTGTCTACTATTCCTTCCCAAGTTGACAACTTGTTGGCTTTGTCTGTCAGGGGAATGCCCAAGTACATTGTTGGGAGGGATTTTCGTTCAAAGCCCAAGATGTTGGCCAAATTCCTTTGGATACCAGGGTTGGTATTAAAGAAGAAGATCATAGAATTGGACTGGTTTATCTTTGCCCCCGAGGCTTCCCCAAACTCATCTAAGATTTGTTTGTAGGATTTTTCTTCCTTGATTGTGGGCATTCCATGAAGTAAGGTATCATCCACGAACTGTTGGTGTGTAGAAGTTGGGCAATTCTCGTAGGGTTTGATACCTTTTATTTCCCCTGTTGCGGTTGTGCTTTTTATGCTTCGACTAAATCTGTCCATCATTAAGATGAATAGGAAGGGGGGAAATGAGTCTCCCTATTTGATGCCTCTTGTGGGCCAGTAAGGTTTGGTAGGGGATCCATTTACTAGTAGCGATAAGCTTGTTGTGGATACTAGGTTGACTATCCATCTGATCCAGTGCTTGGTGAAGCCGAAGACTTCCAGGGTCCTAACCATATAGTGCCAGTTGATTTTTTCATAAGCTTTTGCTAGGTCGAGTTGTATTATCATTCCCCCTCTTTTCTAAAGCTTCAGGGTGTGGATAATTTTGAGGGCATGGATAATATTGTCCATTATTTGCCTTTCTTCCACGAAACCTGCCTGCTCTTATGATACCAATGTGGGTAGGAGTGGTTTCAATATATTTGCTATGACCTTGAAAATTATCTTATACACCACATTGCACAATGCTATAGGTCTATAATGATCAGGGGTTTTGGCTTCATTTTCTTTGGGGATGAGTATAATCATTGTAGCATTTAGTGCTTTCAAAATGGAGGCTGACCTTCTAGAGTCTTCCACTACCCTATAAACATCATGTTTGACAACTTCCCAGCAGGCTTTGAAGAACTCCACTATGAAACCATCTGGGCCTGGGGCTTTTCTATTGGGAATTTCCTGGAGTGCTTGATCTATTTCCTCCTCTGCAATGGGCTTATTCAGGTTGTTATTTTGTTCGTCTATTACCAGGCGAGTGATATGCTGGATTACCTTTTGTATGGACTCTGTTCTATCTTGGTTAGGTTCCTGGGCTATCTCCTAGAAGCGGTTTACTAGAGTTTTTTCGATGTCCTTATGAGACTCTATTTCTATGCCATCCTGGTCCCTAATCTTCAAGATTTTGTTGTGGGCTCTTATGGCCATGGTTGTTCTATGAAAAAACTTGGTGTTCCTTTCTCCTTCCTTTAGCCATCTGATCCGAGACTTTTGCCGCCAAAGAGTTTCTTCTTGTTGGCACCGCTCATCCCATTCTTGGGTCATCTGGATCTCCTCCTTTTCCCACTCCTCATTGAATCCCTCCAAAATGCAGGTTTCCTGGAGATTTTTCATTTTTTCTTCAATGTTGTTCTTCTCTTGGTTTATATTCCCAAAAGTTTCCTTGTTCCACTCCTTGAGCCTATATTTGATATGTTTTAGTTTTTTGTAGAGTTTGAACATCCTTGTCCCTTGCTCTGGTTGCTCCTCACGCCACCACTATTTGATTCTTTCCTTGAAAGTCAGTTGTTCCATCCAAAATTTCTCAAATCTAAAAGGTATGTTCTTTGGTGTGGTTTGGAAGCCTGCTTCCAGTTGCACTGGCCAATGATCAGAGCCCCCCCATGGAAGGATGTTGCAGTCTAAGGTTATCCCCTACATAATGATTGACTCTAACACTAGGAATCTGTCGAGTCTTATTGCTACCAGATGCTGGCTCATTCGCTTATTGTTCTAGGTGAACTGGCCATTATTGTTTTTTAAATCTACCATCTCTGTTGTGTCTATGAATTTTGAGAACTTCTCCGCATCTCTATCCAATCTTCTTGTACCTCCTTTTTCTCCGCAAGTGACGTGATGATGTTGAATTACTCAGGTAGGATCCAATGGAGGTTGTTGGCTCAGTTTTTAAGATCATCTAGGTCTCTTAGCATTCCTCTCCTATCCTCTGACACCTGGGGTCCATACACATTAGTGCATAAAATCACCTTTGTGTTCTCAATGAGTTGCATGTGGATCGTAAGGGTATGCCTTGTCACTTCGGCTGCTATTAGGATTAATACTTGTGGGTTCCACAGGGTGAGGATTCCTCCTGCCATTTGGTGGTCGCCAATAGCCACCATCTTGTACTTGCACCATTGTTGTTGACTAATTGTTTCCATTTTGTTTGTATTACACTTGGTCTCTTGAATAAAGCAGAGATCTGGTTGTTCCTGTTTTTGTCTACTCCTAAGGATTTGTTGCTTTCTTGGGCTTTTTAGGCCTCTTATATTCCAAGTTATAACCTTCATTTAAACTTGTGGGGGGGAGTTGGGGAAGAGTTTTTTTATCTTACCCGAGTTTATCAGTAACGCTCCAAGCTCCTGTAGGGCTACACTATTCGATTTCCTTCCTTTTTTCCTCCGCATCTGTTTGGGTGAGATTTGTGGTTCTACCTCGTCGGATTTGACTCCTAGGTGTCCAATCTCCCCGTGTGTATGCTTTAGGCCTCTAGCTTTGGCTTCCTCCCTTATGAGTAACACGTACTGGATGCGTTCAAGTTGCTCTATTGGTACATTGTCTACTCCCTGTCTTTTTCATTGCTCCGGTATGTTCGTGAGATCTATCCCTTCCCTTTCCACTAGGTCTCTGAGTTCCAGGTCTTATGCGGCTACTTTGCTTGGTGTCATTTTTGCCTCTCCCTCTGCACCTTGCATGGGGGTGTTGTCGCCACTGATTTCTCCTTGCATCGAAGTTGCGCAGCTTCCTTGTTCCTTCTGGTTATTTGGCCAGTCAGTGGGCTCGTTTGGTGTTTGTTCTCTGACTTCCTGAACTTTTTTCGTATCCTTCTTGGCTTCTTCCCCTTGATTGGTTTTATCCCTTCCTTCCAGGGTAATCTAGACCTCTGGGTTATTTCCTGCTTGGGCTTTACTCTTCTTTTTGTTGGATCTACTTTTGGGGTTTGGTTTAACAAACCCATCCTCATCCTGCTATGGTTTGGGGTTTTCCATTTCTTGTTTTTTATTAAGTGGGCATTCCCTGATCAAGTGACCATGTTCATGGCACCTTCTACATCGGAAGGGGATCTGTTCATAATCGATGTTTTGGATCCATTCCTCATCCTTGAATTCAAGGCTTATGGCTTCTGGGAGTGCTCCCGACACATCCATCTCTATATATTATTACGTAAGATGTGTATCTCCCCTTCAAGGTGGCTTCTGTGGTCTTTATATATTTCCCCAATTTTTTCCTTATTGCTTCAAAAGTAGAGGGTAACCAGTAGTCTAAGGGTAGGGAATAGAGTCTCAGCCAGATCGATACCTTTTTGAAGGTCTCTTTTTCTAGGGAGAAATTCTCCTTCCATGGATGCATGTACAGTCCTGTTGATGCATGGAAGTATGACCCTCCTTTAAATACTCTATCTCTGTCCTCCAAGTTTATGAAGACTGCTGTGAAGAAACCTTTTGAGCCCAGATGGAGCTCCACTTCCCCATTTGGCTTCCAATGATATTTGATCCAGTTGTGCAACGCTCTTTCGGTGGGCCACAAGCCCATAAATTTGCAAATTAGCGCATGCACCTTCATCTGATCCATGTAGAGTTGTGTCTACGGATCCTCCAATATCACCTTGGGTATCAGTGCTGATTTGGGTTTGCACAGGTTGCACCCTTCTGCCTGGTTGGTTTTCGCTGTGTCTTGCGTCTCATTTTAAGTTTCTCTCGCTTCCTCTTCTAGGCATTCACTTTTCCCCTTGTTCCTTTCCTGACCTATTCCAGGGTCAGATACCAAGGTGCCTGTCACTGGTGCCTTGAAAAATACCCCCCTTGGCCCTTTCCCTCTGTCTACCACTACCTGTTTGTATGAGGGGGTACCCTTACCCTCCCCTCTGGTGCTCATGCTTCCCTCTTCTATGGCCGCGATTGTCAAAAACCCTAGCTTGCGGTTGCTTCGAGAAATTCGGTGCCACTTCAAATTAACTTCAAACTATCTCTGTGTTTATGGTTGCATCTCTTATATATTTGTGTTATATTATTGGATATCTAAGATATCTTTGTACATTTCTTGATTATATCTCCACTTTCATTTCGTGCCGAAAATAATACGGATCATCACTAAACCTAACCCTAATTGGACACCATTATCTTTAACTAATGAATCGATAAACATATATTGAGTTGGAAGAATGCCCATTGTTTCATTGAACTCCTATACTCCACCCATTTGTTTCATTCAACTTTTATACTCTGCCCTTGTTTCATTAAACCAAGACCCTCATCTTGCACTCGAGATAATAATGTCAAGATATTTTAATCCTCAAAAAATAAATCAAACACAATAAATTGGTTAATGTAATGATTGTAGGAACTCCTATACTCCACCCATTTGTTTCATTCAACTTTTATACTCTGCCCTTGTTTCATTAAACCAAGACCCTCATCTTGCACTCGAGATAATAATGTCAAGATATTTTAATCCTCAAAAAATAAATCAAACACAATAAATTGGTTAATGTAATGATTGTAGGTTTTTTGTGTGAAGTGTACTCAATATTTGATATTGGCAAAGCAACATCTCAAAACACAATAAAACTCATTTATTACTTCGTAAAAGGTTGCCTTCTTTACGCTTAATAGATTATTTATAATAAATTTACATGCAAACTTAAAACCTTATCAATTAAATGATTCAATGTTGTTTGTGCATGGAAATCATGTTTAAAGTCTCATATCATGTTGTTTTCTCATATTGTTCTACAAGTCTCATTGTTACACTAGTTGAATCCATGCCCTACAAATTTATAAAGGTCATCATCCTTATTCTACAAAGCTTTACTAAAAAAATAATAATACACCCAAGAGAAAATAGAGTACAACCATTAGTGACAATTATGCATTGCAAATATGAAATGTAGCATTTAGCTTGAAATATTCATCACCTACATCATTAAAAAAAAAAAAATGTGAGATCCTTAATACAATATTCTTAGCTTATCTTGGTCGTCCTATACCTAAATTCATAAATACACCATTATTTATAATGGAAGATAATTAGTTTTTGTTGTAATTAGTAGAAATAAATTATATTGTTCTATTTATTTTTGTTGGGCCTCAAAATTTTTTGTCAATATTTTTATCTACAACTTAATATGTTAATTTGGAAATGATTTAATAACTAGTCATGTTAGAGACTCTAATTTTTTTGCATTGAATTTTTGTTTGTGGAAGACAATTGGTGATATTGAATGTTCATTTCAATGAAATATATACACATTTACAAAAAAATTGTAATACTTAATAAAGTTCATTTCTTTCAAAATTGATTTTTTTTTGTTTTAAATGTGATACTAATCTATTATTGCAATGAAAAAGTGAATGTAAAGATTGAGCAACAAATTATACAAATTATTTTTTAATCACATGTAAAAAAAAATCAATTTTATTTCACACCAATTTTGTATTTATATTTTCTTAGTAACAACAAAATATATCTTTGTGTTACATATGGTTTTATTATTAGAGTATGTGGCATATTAGAAAACCATAAAAGAATTCATAAATCTTTTTACTAACATGAAATTCCAAATATAAATATATTTTTTAATTATCCAAAGTTGAAAAACCCATGAAAATGATATTTTACTTTACTTTGTAAAAAAACAAATAAAATAGTAATTACTACTGTTTTCATTTAGTAAATTACTCTTTCTGATTTACACTTTTAAAATATAAAGATTTAATCTTTGCATGAAATTCCAAACATAAATATATTTTTTAATTGTCCAAAGTTGAAAAACCATGAAAATGACATTTTGCTTTGTAAAAAAGACAAATAAAATAGTAATTACTATTCTTGTTTTCATTTAGTAATATGAATTACATTTTTTGGATTTACACTTTTAAAATATAGAGATTTAATCTTTGCTGAAATCAAATCCATGAAAATAGCATATTTTAATTATACAAATAAATTCAACAACTTTGAAAATCCTTACTATATCTAATTATACAATTTATAAATATGAAATAGGCTTACTACATTTAATTATACAATTTATAAATATGAAATTGCTAAATTTCATTAATTTCATTAAATAGAAACAATTTTTATTATAAAAAAAAAAAACATTTTATGAATATAATATTTGTAATTTTATTAAATTAAAATAATTTTCATTTAATTTCAATTTTGAATTAACATCACCACTTATCAAATAAAAACAATTTTTATAGTAAAAACAAAGGTTTTCTGGCAGGAATTGGCAGGAAATGAAAATTTGGACAAAATTTCTATTTTATGTTGTTTAAATTCCCTTTATGAATGCATAAATGGATTCAACTTGCTGAAAAAACCCTGAAACATTGAGATTATACAAACTTAACCATTCAAATCTATAGATCCAACCATTCATCACTAGATTTCTGACCAAATCAAACTAAAAAAATAGCCAAAAAAAACCCTCAAAAAATAAACCTTTTAGACTACTAAAAAAGGATTTCCATCTATAATTTCCAAGGGACATTGCCACTTTAACTTCCCATCCCATTATTTTGGCCATGCAAACTACTTATTAACCTTAACCTTGGAGCCTTTTCTATATACCTTTCCATTGACATTGAAGTTTTGCAAACCCAATTGATCGAAAATATAAACTAACTTTGTTCGTCCTCCTTCCACCTTTGCGTTTTTGCAATTTAGTTGAATCGCAATAAAACCTGGTGCATTTCTTTTTAATAAATGGTTACCTTCCGAATGATAATTTCCTTTGACGAAATCCTGGTTCAATTGTTGTGGTAAAGATCCTTTCCTCAACCCACCTTTACATTTTGCTCCATTGTATATGAGTGATCTTGGCCCACTTCTCTTTAATCTCATTGCGTAACAACTTTACGTGGAGTGGATAAGACAGTGGAGAAATGTTTATATTTTCATGTGCCAATGCAGTGCATGAGTGTGAAATGACCATTGTCCTTGCCTCTGGATCTCTAGCGTGTAGCATGCA
>ML792982.1:116637-127638 GCA_009831015.1 Picea engelmannii | reverse complement strand
CTATGTGGAGAGGGGAGAAGGTGGGACCAATTCAATATGCCATAGCCTCTTCATTACTTCACCTCATTGACCTTGACATTGATAGACCACCCCCATGTAAATTTTGAGTGTATGTTCTATAAGGGAAAGAAAAATAAGGGTATTTGTATACACATTTACTAGCCTACTTTTCCATCCACATGTTCTCAACGTTGAGAGTTGCTTTCTCCCAAACTTCAGTGCTACTTAGACGTGCATCTTCCATGTAGTGATCACCTCATTTAGCCCCTAGGGTATACCAAACTCCAGTTGCCTTACAACCTGATGGTCCCTCTCTCCCAGCTTAGAGTTTACTCCCACTAGCTTCGCATTGAAATAATTCATCATATTCCTTGATATCAAGGTATTTCCCAAACTTTATCCTTAGAGCCTAAGACTAAGGATCACTTTATATTCTAATGCTCTTCCTACTATGAGATTAGAGGATGGTTCTTTGTCTCTTTAGAGATTCACTTTAGACTCACATAGCTTATAAGGACTAAAGATGTTTGTATCCATTCCTTCGAGAGACGTCTAACCTTCGCCCATGACTTACCAGAGGCCAATTTGCCAAACTGACACACACATGTTGATTACCTCTTGATTTTGTCCCTCTTAGACTAGTAGGAAGAGGCTCTAAGACCAACTTCCAAGCTCACATTATAAGATTGTCAAGCATTGTGGACCTGATGATTTACATGGCCTCACTCCCATCAAGCATTTCTTTGTAGCCTTGAATGTTAGAAGTGCTTCTTTGGAGAAATATGTCTCAACCAAGTAACATCCTTTAACTTCTTCATTGTTGCTTGTCTCATTCACTAGTGCTTCCTAGTGATTTTCTTATTGTTTTTTGTTCTTTTAGATTCTTTTCCTTTGGAATGTGTTTTATCTTCCCTTTATCTTCTTTACATATTATATACCTTACAACACTATATGTAAATTTTAACATTTAATAAACATTAATATATAAATTAAATTAAATTATTTCTAAACCAAAATACTTTATTTAAATTGTAAATGATTTTTTTTAAAAGAGGTGGAATTTTGGATGCGGAGCTCTGCAAATCATAGGTTAGGGTTCTATCTCTTCGCCAAGTTTAGTGTTTGAGGCCTCTCATGGCTGCGACTGGAGGAGGGACTACAACTCCTTCCTACAACAAAATTTTATCTAGCCACTGAAATGGTCTAATGTAACACCCTGTTTCCCCCAGTTTGTAATTAATCATAAAATAGGAATTACCATGCTAAGGCATGTGGACAATGTAAATGTATTATTGTTTGAGTTGCTAATAACTGACTGTGGGGGTGAAGCCTTGAAAATACTAGCCATGATATCACTAGAGGAAGAATGTGAAAACTATATGAGAGGGTTCATTATATCAAATAACCCCAAATTTCCCTTGATGAGGATGATAAACCTCCTTCGGATCCCAATGAGAGAAATCAGTTAAGGAAGAAAAGACCAGTGGTTGAATTATCAACTACCCCCATGAATGGGAGCATGGGCTAGCTGCAAAATGTCAGCCCGAAGTACCACAAAGAATTGCAGACCCGAGGTTCCTTCTGATAGAAGGAACATGATGGGTCCGGAACCTTCCAAAAGAAGGAAGGTAAGATAGATACACATGAAGAACCAGAGAGGACAGGGGGAGGAGAGAGAAATCTTGTAAGGGAGTAGTGTGGAGCTCTCCAGCGAGAGGAGAAACAGAAGGCTGGGAGTTTGATGTTGGGAGAGAATTTGATAAACCTCATCGAGGCCATAACAGAGAGAGAGAAATCCCTGAAAGTTCACAGAGAATAGAACCCGAGAAGAAGATGGAACAGAGAAGGGATCCTTGAGAACTACGAGAGTTCCCTGGTGGTATCATGGCTTGGCACGGGGGTGGCCAGAGTGATAAGAATGAATGCCTCTGATCCTATGGTAGGGTGGAAGGACGAACACCCACAGTCAGTTAGTTGGCGACAACCTGTAAAAGATAAGTAATCGCATATCTGGTGTGTTTAAGTAGTACTATGAGTTAAAGTTAGATATGATGTGAATGACCTAGAGATGGTTGTGATTGCTTAACGATTCATACTATATTCCTTCTTTTGTATCTACCTGATTGTGTAATTAGGCAAGTAGGAAATCATATGGATAGGACATGTTTTATACTCGTAAATGTTTGTGTCCTGTGGTGGCATAAGCCAAAGTCACGAACTGTGTGTTCGTCGACCGTGGACACAGTTTCATGTATGCATGAAAACCTTCCTAATCATTTTGAGTCCCTTGGAGGACGAAGTTTTTTAAGCTCAGGAGAGGTAGTGCAGATATGCACAGGCTCCCTACGAGGCAAGCAGAGACCGAGACCCACTTAATTCCTAGACTTGATGAATGAGAGCAAGGGGTGCGCGAAAGACTCTTCTAAGAGTCAAGTCCAGGAGAAAGAGCACAAAGCTCTTAAGTCCTTCATAACTGACGAAGCTCGGGAAGGATAGCAAGATTTAAGTATCGAAAGGGAATATTCTTTCATTTGGAAGATGAACGGGTGAGATCCTTTCGGGAGGATTTGAGGTCTGTCACGACCGTTAGATTTGAAGAAGGAGCATAGGCGTTAACGCCTCGACTCCTTCAGTCTTCGCAAGTTCGACGAACGTTGGTAGCCATCATGAAGGGGACGAATCCTCTGAAATCCGAAACCCGAAGTCGCGATGTGACCTAGACCGTAGATCCAAGGATCTATCAGGATCCACCTTGACCATTGGATCTGCTAGTTTGGGAGTTCACGCATCGAGAAGATTACGGGTTGGTGCAACCAAAACCCATGAAACCCGAAGTCGCAAAATAACGTGGATCGTTGATCTAAGGATCTATCAGGATCCACCTTGACCGTTGGATCTGCTAGTTTGGGAGTTCGCGCATCGAGAAGATTACGGGTTGGTGCAACCAAAACCCCCGAAACCCGAAGTCGCGAAGCACCATCGACCATAGATCTAAGGACCCTTCGGGACCCCTCTCGACCGTTGGATCGAGGAAATGTGGGTATCATATCGAGAGCACGTACGGATGCACGTGTCGAACGATGGTGTTGCCAGGTGTGGTGCAACAGTGGAACCCCGAGAGGAGATTGTGAACCGTCCATTGTGGCAGGACATGTGGTGGGAGATCAACACTTCGTTGACTCACAATTGGAGAGAGTCAAAGGTAGAGTGGTTCGAACTCGCAAAGTCCGCACTCGTGAGTTAATATGAGTCGTTAAATCGTGGATAATTATGAGCCGTCGACTTGACATTGGGTGTTCGGGGATCGAGAAAACATAGGTGAACTCCTTTCCAATTCCCCAATACATGAAGTCCCAAAGCACCTTTCGGATAGGCATAAGAGGAAGGGGCTTAGTCAGGAGACTAGCGCCCTTTATGTAGTTTTCTTAGGAAGGGAAAAGGCACCTTAAGGAAAAGCGCGTGCATGTTGTCTCAAAGCTCGCGCTAGGGGGTTAAAAGAACTTGCAGATTTGTTTCATGGAGGTTCCAACAGGGAACCAAAGAGATGCTTCAGCTCAGGAATAGGAGATGATCCATTGATCGGGAGGTCAGTAGGCCCCACTGAGTTGAAATCTTACGGGTTGCATGAGGAAAAAACAAAATTTTTATTATGCCCCGTCGTGGGTGTGTGACATCTAAGCGGCCACCCTCTGAATTAGAATGACAATAG
Organism: Picea engelmannii; assembly: GCA_009831015.1. NCBI lineage: Eukaryota > Viridiplantae > Streptophyta > Pinopsida > Pinales > Pinaceae > Picea > Picea engelmannii. Next base: position 123,929 of record ML792982.1, on the reverse strand, counting down.
TCAAAACAGATTCATTTCTCTAGGAAACGGTAAGGGTAAAAACCCAATTGTTGGCATCCAACCAACAAATTGAGGGAAAATATAATAGAACCAGAATAGTGGCCACCCTAAGTTGCCTCCCCAAAGTTGAAGAGAATCCAAAGTATGAAATCACCTCTGCCAAAATCGGAAGCTACATAAAAGTTATGCAAGATCATGCCTTCATAGGAAAATTCATGGGAATCTGGCCTACTGAGAAAGCTCTCACCTGGTGGATCAAAAAAAATTGGAAACCCAAGGGTTAGATCGACCTCAAGCCGGGATCTAAAGGGTGTTTTCCAACATTTTTTTCCAGTTTGGAGGACATAGATCGAGTCTTAGAAAATGGACCATACTTATTCAACTCAGCAGGGCTCCATTTTTGTCCACGAATGGAGCGCTTAATCCCAAGGAAGGAGGACTTAAACATTGCACTTGTTTGGATCCACCTATATTCGCTTCCACATGAGTTCTAGGATGAGGAAATTGTAGAGGGAATTGGAAATACACTATGATCCTTTGTGAAGATATTTGAGGTCACCAAGGACGGTTACTGCACTTCCTATGCCCGTATATGTGTATACATGATCCTCTCCAAATCCCTCCCAGATTTAATCTATCTCACCTATGAAGACAACAAATGGGTTCAAACTTTGGACTGTGAGCACATACCCTTTCATTTTTGTAGATGCCATGAGAACGAACACCTCTTCAGAGATTGTCCCTTGAATTCCCAAACACACCAGGAGATGTTGATGGCTATGAGAAAGTTTCAGCCAGAAGGAAATCTCAAAGAAATACAACTACTCTACACCCCAACAAAAACATCAAAACAAGAAACTCCTTTGAAACTCTCTCCCACAATGATGAAGGAAGGGACGACAATCCTCACAAGGAAACTCACGCAGAAATAGGCCCAAATGACAACTATACTCAGGATGATAATGCCAAGTGTCATAAAACCATGGGTCCAAATCCCCTAGACCTGGTAGATGGAGAAGAGTAAATGCAGGAGGACTACCCCGAGCTGATTGATTCAGAAGATTGCGATGAGATGGATCTGGGAAAATTAGATCTTCAATCCATAGCAACTGTTTGTGAGTGAAAAGACCCAAAATCCATCCAAGAGTAGCAGGTCCAACTGCTAAAAGATTCCCTAGTTCACAATTTTTTTTACAGAGAATCAAACTCCAAAGGTAAGAAATATATTCCCAATTTAGGAATCAAAACTCATTCCTCTCACTATAACTCTAAACCCCCCAAGGAGTAGAAGGAAATAGGTCGCAGAAGTAATAAGCAACTTCTACAGGAATTGGGTGAACTTTTAGTTAACGCAGGCTGCATTTTCTTGATGACTGACAAATTTGTTCCAACACCCCCCCCCCTCGCGTTTCTCATGAAGATTCTCTCTTGGAACACTCGAAGCATCAATGATAAAACCAAACATAGTATTCTTAAGAAAAAAATTCTCAAGGAAAAACCAACCATAGTCATGCTTCAAGAAACATAATTTCTAAATAATATTTTGTATATTCTGGAAACCCACATATAGAAGGGATCTCAAACCATTTCTCTTGACACACAGGGTGGCATAGAAGGCATTTCTCTCCTTTAGAACCTGACTGAAGTCTCCTTGTATAACTTCTTCTCAACCAAGCATACTCTTTCAACTTTCTTCCAACTAGTGGGCTCTTCATAATTTAACTTCCTCACCAATGTCTATGGGCCCCAATCCATCCCATAAAAATTCCACTTCCTTAAATCTATCCAAAATCTCAAGCCCATCATTGGAAATTCTCATTGACTCATTGGTGAGGACTTCAATATTATTACTTTCCTTGCTAAAAAAAGGGGCGGTGTCAGAAGGCTAGATCGCGACTGTTGACTCTTCCTTGACACCATTCAACTTCTCAATCTAATAGATATAGAGACAGGAAATGGCCTACACACTTGGAACAATCAAAGAGGAGGGAAACACTAAGCAACTTCTAGACTAGACCGTTTCTTGTTCTCAAAATCATTAATGCTAGATGGTATTCAATTATCAACCTCCATTCTCCTAAGTGGAGGCCCATATCATTATCTTATCAAGCTATATATTGACCTTAAGGGAAGTCCCCTCAATTGGCCTTTATGATTCGAAAGCTTCTACCTCAACCACCCGAAATTCCAAGAAAACATAAAACAATGGTTGACAAAGTTCGACACAAACTCCCGCTCCCCAATGTAGAGGTTTCAACAAAAGATTAAGCAAATCAAGCAAAGACTCAAAATATGGAACACAAAATAAATTGGAAATATCTTTAAAGTTCAACAAGAGTTGGAAAATCAAATGGACTAGGTCCAACAAGCAATGATCATGAAAGGAAGAACAAAGAAACTACTAATTAAGGAGGAAGTGCAACTTCAATCCTAGCTTGACATTAGGAACAAGCAGGAAGAACAAATTTGGAAGGAAAAATTGAGGGTCACATGGCTCAAAGAGGGTGAAAATAATCCAAAATTATTTAATCGATCTATGTTGCAAAGAAAACATCACAATCACATCACCTCATTAAAGGACAACCAATGTAACATTCTCATTTAACATGTAGAAATGGAACAATAATTGGTTAACTTCTTCAAATCTCTCCTCACCGAGCCTAAAGAGAAAAGAAAACCTGCAATTCAGAAAATCACTCGCCACATCCCCCATCTTGTCTCCCTAGAATAAAATGAGGCCTTGATGCATCCCATCTCCCCGAAGGAGGTGGAACAAGCGGTCTTTAAAATTCCTAAAGGAAAATCACCAGCCTCGAATGGCTTAACTACTGATTTCTTTCAAGCATGTTGGTCAATCATAAGACTTGATGCGTGGGGCCTGGTTGAGGATTCTCGCCATTTTTCCAATGTTCTTCCAACCCTGAATGCCACCTTCCTTTCCTTTATCCCTAAGGAGGACAAACTATAATACCCAAGTAAATTCTGCCCAATTTCCATATGCAATGTAGTTTACAATATTATCACCAAAGTCATCGTCAATCGCCTAAAATACCTACTACCTTTCATCATATTCTAAGAAAAAAATGGTTATGTGGAAGGTCAAAAAATCTTGGATGGGATTATCTTCTCCCATGAAGTAATCCATTCCCTTAAAACCACTAAATCCTAGGGCAGGCTCATCAAATTAAACATGTCCAAAGCTTTTGAAAAACTAAGATGGCAATACATCCACCATACTCTCGAGGCCTTTGGTTTCTCCCCTCTTTGGATCAAATGGGTGTTGACCCTAACCTCCTCAACCTTCTTCTTCATCATGGTCAATGAATGTCTCTTAGCGACCTTCTCCCCTTCCCGGGGTATTGGACAGGGTGACCCTCTCTCACCTTTCCTCTTCATTTTGATAGTAGAAGGTCTTGGTAGAACTATCAGAGAAGTTGTAGAAGACAACAAAATCAGAGGTCTTAGACTGCATGACATTGATCTCCCCATATCACACTAGTATTTGGTCCATGACACCATGCTCATGGCCCAACCCACTATTCGTGAATCCAAGACCATTCAATAGGTTCTTTCAGACTTCATAGAGGCCTCGGGTACTACTATCAACTTATCAAAATCTCAATTATTTTTCTTTAACACGACTCGTGCTATTCAAGTTCACATTTCTAGTATACTTGGCTTTCAAAGGACTTCCCTTCAATCCAAATACCTTTGTGCCCCCTTAATTGATAATGGATTTCATAATTCCTCCTGGGAAGACCTCCTATCAAGAATGAAAAGAAAACTTGCCAGGTGGTCCTTTAGATCTCTCAACACCCTAGGGCGCCTGGTGTTACTCAAATATGTCCTGAAAGCGATGCTTCTCTATTTATTCTTATCTCTTGTAGCTCCTAAAACCATTCTGAAAGAGGTCTACAACCACCAAATAACCTTCCTTTGGGAGGGAGTGTGGAAATACTGGAAATGGGCATTGGTAGCTTGGGAATTTTTTTTCTTTCCCAAACTCAAGGGAGGACTAGGGCTGCGAGATCCAAAATTTTTGAGTTCGGTCCTCGACGCTAAAACTTGGTGGAGGTGGCTCAATACCAAAGACAACCTCTTGAGTTGTCCATGGAGAAAACAATATTACACTCACATAGAGCCCCACAACCTCATCAGAGTAGAAGGTAACATTCAAAGTTCCCATTTAAAACATTGTCTGGAACAAAAGAGACCTCATGCATCGACACTGCTTCTTGGAGATTAGAGAGGGAAATCATTCATTATTCTAGGATGATGCCTGGCAACAATTCCCCCCCACTTCACTCTCAGCATGGACTCAAATCCCTAAGAGCCCAAATGATATCAAGAAAAAAATGTTGGCTTCTGTTAGAAAAATAGGATCATGGAGAAATAAAATAAAACAAATGCGTAAATAAAACACAAAAGATACACAGTACAATAGAGACATAGATATACGTGTTTCACCCAGTGTGGGCTATGTCCACTAGAGAAATTGCCAGGTCCTTCCTTTATTATTATCCAACAAATGAAGGGATACAACTTACAACACACCTGCTGTAACTTCCTCTTCTTTCCCTCACAGACTCCTATCTCAGAATACAATATTCGTTATTGCACACAACCACAGTGCAATTCCCTCATACATAAAAGAGGGTTTCCTTCTAGGGAAAAAATCCCTAACATAACTTCTACCATTAGATATGCAACCTTATAATGAATGGTCCAGATTGATTACAAAATTACAATATTTTACAAGGCTGCCCCACTAGACCCTCCTGATGAAAATATTGGGGGGGAAATCCCCCTGCACCCCCCCGTCAGGAAATGGGATCCAAGCATGGCTGAAACAAACCTATGAATCAAGAAGATAATCAAGATCCACAAACAACAATATCCCACTTAGAGACTAATCACAATAACTCCACTATTGTTGTACTTGCTGGACTATGATACACCTTGGACCTTGCAAATTTATCATCTTCACCTTCATGCTTGAAGACCAACTGAAACTAAGCAGGAACTCAGTTTCTCCCTAGTTACTACCTTTGTTAACATGTCTGTAGGATTCTGGACAATATGTATCTTTTCCAACTTCAAATGTCCATCTTCCAAGATGGATCGTATGAAATGGTACCTGATTTGTATGTGCTTAGTATTCGAATGGAAGGTTGAGTTCTTTGCAAGATGAATGGCACTCTCGTTGTCACAGTACAACCTGTTATTCTCCTGCTTCTTTCCCAATTCCTCCATAACCTCTGTAACCAAATCATCTCTTTACTAGCCTTTGTAGAAGCAACATACTTTGTTTCCGTTGTTGAAAGTGCAACAACCTTTTGCAGTTTTGAAATCCAACTTACTGTTGTTCCACCTACAGTAAAAACATACCCAGTGGTGCTCCTCCTACTATCTTTATCACCTGCCATATCTGAATCAACATATCCCTGTAGAATAGTGTTTGAAACTCCAAAACATAATGCATAAGTACTAGTACCTCTCAAATACCTAAGAATCCACTTTACTGCCTCCCAATGTTCTTTACCTGGATTGTTCATATAACTACTGCTCACAACTCCCACTACATGTGCAATATCTGGTCTTGTGCAAACCATAGAATACATCAAGTTGCCAACTACTGATGAATAAGGGAACCTGGACATGTATTTTATCTCCTCTTGTGTCTTGGGTCAAGTTTCCTTGGTTAATTTAAAATGGCTAGCCAAAGGTGTACTAACTGGTTTTGCATTCTTCATTCTAAACCTCTCTAACACCTTCTCTATGTACTCACCCTGAGACCATGTCAATTTGTGTTTTTTCTTGTCTCTTGTTATTCTCATACCAAGGATTTTCTTTGCAGCACCCAAATCCTTCATCGCAAATGAATTAGCTAATTTCGTCTTGAGCGCATTTATATCTTGCATACTAGACACCGCAAAAAGCATGTCATTTACATACAATAGCAAGATAATATAACTTCCATTTTCTATCCTTTTAAAATAAACACAATGATCAGAACGACATCTAATCTAACCTTGTTCTTGTTGGCCATGTGTTATATTCTTTGCACGACTAGTAGTGTCTACGTTGCACCGGGTACGCGGGGGAGGGCGGGGGGAGGGGCACGGTGACTGTCGGGCCCCCCCTTGGGGGGTGATACCCACCCAAGCAGGGGTTTGGGGGAGGAACCCCTGAGAATTTTTTTCCTTGGGAAACGTGTCACATTTTTACCTCGATTTTTGTGTCCATTATTGGTCGATTTTTCGGCACATAGTTTTTTGTTGATGGTTTTCTATTTCCGGTTAAGGAATTAGGATTGTTGACTAATCCAGGTCACTGGGTTAGGGTTTTGGATGTCGCTGGCCCCTATATGTATATTGTATTGTAAACAATGTAACACAATGAATGAATATAAAATATGTTGGTTTTCCCGGTTTTGGGTTTCCAGGGGAAAAATCTATGTGTAATGTGTGTATTTTCCATTGTATATTTTCTGTTCTTTTACTGAAAATATGTTTGTAGTAAATATTGTACAAGGTTAAAATCTAGATTTGGTATCAGAGCTTTGTTGGCTTCAGGGGGACTCCTTTGTGGTCAAGGGTTTGGATTGGGACTGTGATAAGCCTTGTTACAGTGGGAGATCTATGGTATTGATTTTTCAGGTGAAAAGAAATGGAGAGCAATTCAAAAACTGAGATCGAGAAGTACAATGGGAAAAAGTTTGAGCTGTGGAATCTCAAGATGAAATATCTGTTGGTGGATAGAGACCAGTGGATTGTGGTGGATCCATGCACTACACCTACAAGAACTTCAATAGATGACTGGAAAAAGTTGGATCAGAAGGCGAAGAGCACAATCCAACTGTGTCTCCCAGATTCAATATTATTGAATGTGTCAGAGGAAGCTACAACCAAGGATTTATGGGATAAGTTGGGGAAGTTGTATCAGCCCAATGTCAGTGTTTCATGGAAACCTGCACATGAGATCCAGCTAAATCATACAAAAAAAAAGCTTATCAATAAAAATAAGAGAGATCCACAATGAAGATTGAGAATCAATGCATATTATGATCTTACCAATGAGTAAGTGATCTTCACTCATATAGGCAATTGTTAGGCGAAATATATGTCGTTATAATAACGTTGTAGTACGTGCCCAACTATTTAATTGTCAACCCGGGGTACGTAAACTGACGAAGCACGTGCACTGTTTGTGCAGGACTGAAGTAGAACTAATCTAATCTAATCTATGTTGCTGAAATCAAACTAATCTAAGAAAGCATTGAAACACTAACT
>ML792982.1:59362-102457 GCA_009831015.1 Picea engelmannii | reverse complement strand
TGGTCTTGTATGTGGATGACATGTTGTTGATAGGAAACAACAAGGAGATTATCCAGGATGTGAAAACTCAGTTGTCCTCTAAATTTGACATGAATGATCTTGGTGCTTCAAATTTCATTTTGGGCATGGAAATTAAAAGAGATAAGAAAAAGAGGAAACTCTGGTTAAACCAGAGAAAATATGTTGAGACAATATTGTAGAGGTTTAATATGCACAAATGTAAACCGATCAAGGTTCCTATTCCCATTGGTGTAAATTTATCTGCGGATTAATGTCCCAAGACACATGAAGAGGAGGAGGAGGACATGTCTCGTGTTCCATATGTGAGTGCAGTTGGAAGTTTGATGTATGAAATGGTATGTACTAGACTAGACATTTCACATCCAGTGGAATTTTTGAGCAGGTATATGTCAAAACCAGGGAAGGAGCATTGGACAACATTAAAACAAGTTTTCAGGTATTTGTGTGGCACTGTTAGCTATGGATTATGCTATCAAGAAAGAACGAGATTGGACAAAGTGTTGGATATACATGGATTTGTGGATGCAGACTGGGTTGGAGATCTAGATCGTAGGAGATCTACAAGTGGGTATGTGTTTAACCTATTTGGAGGAGAAATCAGTTGGATGAGAAAAATACAAGTTGCAGTGGCACTTTGAACTACAAAAGATGAATACATGGAACCCACTCATGCAAGTAAGGAAGCAATATAGCTACAAAGATTGTGTTTAGGTATTGGGTTGGTACAACAAGCTGTAAGGATAGATTGTGACAGTGAGAGTGTAATTTTTCTGGCAAAGAACCCAACTTATCATTCAAAGACAAAGAATATTGATATTCAATATCACTTTGTGAGAGACATGGTTGAAGAAAATAAAGTGTTGTTGATGAAGTGGACACTTTGAAAAATGTTGCAGATTCACTAACAAAATCTGTGAGAACTGAGAAGTTCTCTTGGTGTAGAGGATCCATGGGCATTGCTGCCCTGGATTGTTGACTATGTAACCCTGTAAATCCCTTGCATGCAAATAAAACAAAAAGTGGGAGAATGTTGGGAATGTGTTATATTCGGGAAATGGTCACATTTTTTCCTAGATTTTCATGTCCATTGTTGGGATATTTTTTGGCACATGGTTTTTTGTCGATGGTTTTCTATTTCCGGTTAATAAATTAGGGTTGTTGACTAATCCAGGTCATTGGGTAAGGGTTTTGGATGTCGTTGGATCCTATATGTATATTGTATTGTAAACAATGTAACACAATGAATGCATATAGAATATGTTGGTTTTCCCGAGTTTGGGTTTCTAGGGGAAAAATCTCTGTGTAATGTGTGTATTTGTCATTATATCTTTTTTGTTCTTTTATTGAAAATCTGTTTGCAGTAAATATTGTACAAGGTTAAAATCTACAGTTCTATCATAAACCTATCAAACTTCAAATACTACTGCCTTGGAGCTTGATTTAGGACATACAAGCTCTTCTTCAAACTACATACCAAATTCTCCTTTCCTTTGACCTCATACCCCTGTGGTTGCTGCATATAAATATCTTCCTCCAAATCCCCATGGAGAAAAGTTGTTTTTACATCTAATTGTTGAAGATGCAAATATTTTACTGCCACAAGACTTAAAATAGTCCTTATTGAAGTCATTTTAACAATAGGAGAAAATATTTTATCAAAATCTATACCTTTCTTTTGTCAAAACCCCTTTACAACAAGTCTGGCCTTGTACCATTTTTTTCCTCCAGCTTCTTCCTTCAACCTGTAAACCCATTTATTCTGCAATTCTTTTTTTCCTACAAGAAACTGAACCATGTCCCAAGTCTGGTTATTTACTAGGGAATCCATTTCCTCTTTCATGCCTTGCTCCCACTTCTTTTTAGTGTCTACCTACATTGCCTCTTCATAACTTTCTAGTTCACCAAAATCAGTCAACAATAAATAATACAATGAAGGAGAGTATCATTCAGGGGGTCTACTTAACCTGGTATATATTCTAACAACACTTGCAGGAGTTTGAGGTACTTATTTTTCCTTTCATTGTACATTTTTATTTTCTGGTACCTTTGGAATTTATTTTTGAGTGATCTCGTCAAACACTGTGTATTTTGGTTTTTCTTTTTCCTATTTATTTCCCTGCAATTGATCTTTGTACATGACATTCTCATTGAATATGGCATATCTACTCCTAATGATTTTGTGATTTTCATGGTCCCATAAGCGATAACCAAAATCATTAACACTGTATCCAATAAAGGTACTGTTATCACCATAAAAATTTCCATGTGAAATCTCATTTTCAAGACTTAGCGAGGTGCTAAACTGATGTGGAGGTGTGACAAACTAGAGGGCTGGGCCAAGTCTAGAAGGAGGAGGGTAAATCTAGTGGTAGTGTGGAGTTGATGGGACCTGAAAGGTCACCGATCATAGGCACTACAGATCAACGATCGGGGATCGTTTCGGGGGGAGGACTTGCGTAGAAGATAATTTCCGAAAGCGGGCCGAAAAGTAAACCACATTTTTGGGTCGAGACCACATGGCGCCCCTGGGTGTATTTCGGGGTGAGAAACGGGTAGCCACAAACCACTTCCTCTCACCCTTGAAATCAGGAAAGTATATAAAGGGACGCTTGTCGCTTATTTTATTGTTTTTCAAATACTACAACGTTGAAAGTTGGCGCGACCACTCCATTCGAACTGAAGATCAACAGTACACCAAGCTCATGCCTTTTCCACTTGTTTACAAGTATTTTTCATCAACACCATGGACCCTATCATAATTTCAATAGCAGAGAAAGACCTCATGTCAAACGAAGAAGCCCTAATTGACCGAGATTCAGATGTGTTTGACACTGAAATCACTATTTCGCCCATCTCCATGTCCAGAGCTAATTTGTTCGATAATGTAGGGAAGCAGATACCCTTCCTTGAAGAAGTCCAAACTGCTATAGTCCCTTACACTGTTGAGGTTGTGTTCTCTTTCCCCAAATCCATAGGTTCGTGCGCAAAGAAGTATTCATAGGAAGAGAAAGTTGTCGTAAATAAACAAGGGTATGAGGTTCTATGTAGGGTAGAGAGTCTGTCAATTTGAGTCTCCCTTGGCATACCAGAGTCCTTCTCTGCAATGTCTAAACCATTCAAGGAAGAAAAGATGATCATGTTTTACAGGGAGTGTCCAACAGAAGTCAAATACCTATTCTTACATACAATTTTCAAACCTGAGCATCTTTTTGAAAGTCTATCCCTGCCAATGAGTGTTAGTGTCATAGTTATTGAAGTCCAATGGGTTTGTTCCCTACTGAGTCAAATTTTAGGTCTAAATAATGACAAGCATGTGGTTGGGGTCATGTTAGGTTTTCTGTTGGCATTTTTTCAGTCAGAGTCCAGTCAGTCATTTCGTATCAGCCTCGATAAATTCATAGTTGATAATATCCACAAACAACTAGTGAATTTTCAGTCACTAAGACATTTAAGATATTACACATACTTGCTGAAGATTTTCCTGGAGACAAATAAGAGAGAGTTCCCTGAAGGAAAATTCATATCAACCGAATGTAAAAGGATCGCATTGCTCATTTTCATCAACAAGGTCATGTCCAGGGTTTACATCTTGATTTTCAACACCAACCTACCAAGAGTCCTGGATGACATGAGGAGCTATTTACAGCTAAATCCAGAAAACAGGGTTAGGGACTGGGTATTGTTCATGCTTTCAACAGTGATATGGGTTTATGGTTGTCATGAATCCCCCTATCTTCTGCCTATTTTTCTGACACCCAGAGTATTTTCCCTTGAATTCACCAAACAAAGAAACATATCGGAGATAACATTTCCTAAAATTACACAAAGCCTCCAACCTCAAATTCCCTTTCATCATTGGAACCTTCATTGTCAAGACTAGATCATGCTTATCTCAGATCTAGGCAAAGCTTAAGGAGTTTGGTTTTGCATAGCTACAGGGAAGAAGATATGATCCACATCGAATCATATCCAAGAGAAGACTGATGAACAAGCAGGCCCCCTATGAGCATGAACATGTTGAGGGTTTTGACAAATTGACAAATCTAGAAATCTGTGCTGACATGGAAGAAATATTGCAATCAAATCAAACACAACAAGTGGAGGCAACCCTACAACAATATTAAACACAACAAACTCCTCAGAAGTTGGTAGTTAAAGTCTGCAAAGTAAGTGTTTACAACAAGAGAAGCAATTCATAGGCCCTGGGCACCAATGATCAACATAATTCCCCTAAGAAGATGAAGATCACACAATCCCCATAGATAGTGGATCTAGAGGAGGAAGAGCCTAAATAATAGGTGAATATGGATATGGTGGAGAGTGGCACCAACACTGTAGAGGTTGGGAAAGGAAGCAAGCTCCAAAGTGAAGGAAACTCAAGAACTTTCACCAGGAAAAAGCACATCTTTGATAATACATCTGGAGAAACTTATCAATCTAAAGAAGAGTTGGAAAAACAATATGCTGAGAAAGGAAACTTGGCTATGGGTGAAATGAAAGATTTAATACCTGAAGTAGAAAATATTTCTCAGCACAAGTCTTCTCTGTTCACAGTAAGAGATATAGAAAAGAGGACATTTAATATAACAATTGTAGATGAAGACAAAGTATCTGATATCAAGCTAAAATATGACAACATCAGTGCTCTAGACAAAGTCAAATTCCATAGGAATACCAGTGATATGCTGTATTCTGATTACTTGGGTCTAAGTCTAAAGAATTCGAAGCTGTCAACTTATGCAATAAAGTTGGAAGGGTAGTTGAGGCAAGAAAATGCATCCAACAGAGCTTGGAAAACTCAGGTCAAGAGGATAGAATCTGAAGTCCCTCAGGGAGTGAAATCCTCATTGGATGAAAAGGACAAGATGATTCAAATATTGAAGAAGAAACTGAAAATTCCTTCCACAGAGCATCCACAAACAGTAGAACTGGTTTCTCTAGAACAGGAAAAGGAAGCATTTTGACAAGAGGCATTGAACTACACGGATAAGGTATTACAACTAGAAAAAGAAATGGTGAATTGATCACAAGGACAGACAAAATTACCAAACATGGTTGTAGTTGTACCTTCTACTGCAAAAGTTGGGCCAAGCATTGAAGGACTTGTCTAGGCTATGTCAAAAATTATCTTGAAGGTAGGAGAAATCAAAGGGTTAAAGGGAGACATAGAGAAATTGAGGCAGGAAATGAAAACAAAATATGAAAGGATGGCTCAATTTCAAAAGGAGAATCAAGATTTGCAGGAGAGGATAGACAAGCTGAAAGTGAGATTGAGAGGCAAAGGACTATTGCAGGGAGCCAAACACATCATGTGGGATTCTATTGCTGCTGAAGCTACCAAGTTCAGAGTGTACTTAAACTTCATCAATGATAAAGATAGCATGGACATCACAGCCAGAAGCAGGTGCACTATTGTAAATGAGACCTTAGCAAAGAAACCATCAGAGTGGGCCCAAAATGCCATAAACCTGCTAAAGTCCATCCCTACTGCAGAACTTCATACCATTAGGGTCAAAGATAGAACTACATTGGTCATCTGTGCCATGAGGGTTATTGCCAAGCATAACCTGCTAAAATCATTCCAAACTAAGGCCACACAAATGGACCAAAGTGTACAAGAATTCAAGGATATGTTTAAAGAGTTGTTCTTCAAAGGCCTCCCACCATTTTGGGATGGAAAAGGAAAATTGTATGATCAGGAGGAATACAACTCTCGCCTCGCTCAATGCAGAATGGATAACTCCAATTTTGAAAACCTGGAAGAAAACTTGAAGGGAGCAACCCTGGTTGAATATTTGATTACATATTTTGAGATTTTGAATCAATTCAAAATAGTGAAGATCAGACTAGCAGTCATGACATACGCCTCTTGCATTGACCTGGAAATCCTAATCAAAGAAATGATGGACTATGATATCCCTTCTGACTTTCAATGGAAGGAGATAGTACGGCTGGGCAAAACAAAGTGCATTTTTATAGGATCTAACAAATGATGTCTAGGTGTCACCGAATATGAAAGATCTGACAGAAGGCTAGAAAAGAACATGTGGAAAAAGAAGAAGCTGAAGCGTCAGAGGAATCACCAATTGGTTCATGAAACGTTTTTCTTATTAATAATTGTAATCAGTTCCCATACCGAAACTTTCAGTTGTAATTATTGTATTCTTTTTTAGAATATGAAACGTTTCAGTTCAACTATTGTAATCGGTTTCCAACTGAAGGAACTCAAATTTGTATAAGTATTAGGAGTTCCAAATGTATTAATGTTGGTAGAAGTGCAAGGGCACCTTTCTAGTTGTTCTGAACTCAATTTTAATTTTTTGAAGATGAATTGAATACATATGCAGAAGTCTTTGAAGTCTCCATGAAAAGATTCTAATGGTGGTGATATGAGTTTTGTCTTCTCTCTTTGTATGTATTTCCTGTGTTTCTGATTCCATTTACACTGTCTTCTATTTAAATTGGATAGTTTAAAGGCCTAGAATTCATCTTGAGATGCTCTTGGCTTAAAGCAATTTAAATCGTGTTAAGTTCTTCCTAACTAATTTAGAATTCATTTCATTAATGCTTTGATGCAGTTACTTGTTTTCTTTTTTCGTCTTACACTTTTCAAATTACAAATTATATCTCAGATTCATCGTCTGATTTAACCTTTATCCTCTAGAGAGTTCTATTGACCAGTCTATGTTTCTATCATTTTTTCAGAAATTCGACTCCATAGCCCTGAGTGTCCTCCCCTTCCTTGCCAATAAATTTATAAAAAAACTCAAAAAGACAAACTAAACCTAGCCATTGATTGCCAAAGAAACACCAAGTGACACGAGAGAGCCCTCTCTAAGCTAAGATGGCTAGTACCCAACTCTAAAGTTGGTTTGTAGGTTACCTCTATCATTTTTTTATCAGCCGAACAAATTTACAGAGTGCTAACAGGTACACTTCTTGGATTTTGCTTCAATCTTTGTTCTTTTTTCTTTATAAATATGGACAAATGCTTCACAAATGAAAGTCTTCAGAAATGAATAGTTTACCTTTTTACCTGTCCATGACTCCTCTAGAATGACACCATACAAAGAGATTGAGGGTCCTCTATTTATTAAATAAACAACAATATTTACAGCATATTCCCAAAAATGTAAGGGAAACCCTGCATGCAATCTCATACTCCTTGCACACTCCATGATTGTCCTGTTCATGCTTTCTGACACACCATTTTCCTATGGTGTTCCTGGAATTGTATTCTCTCTATGAATCCCATGGTATGAAAAATAATCATCAAACTCCTTGCTACAATATTCACCTCCATTGTATGATCTGAGACACTTCAACTTTTTCCTATCTCATTCTCAACCAAAGCTTTCCATTTCTTTAAAGTGTCAAAAACATTAGATTTTTGTCGAATGCAATAAACCCAAGTTTTTCTAGTTGCATCATCAATAAAAGTAACATAATAATGAGAGCCACCAAGAGATGATACCTGAGTTGGTCCTCATACATTTGTATGCACAAGTTCTAACCTTTCACTCTTCTTTTCCTTTCCAACTCTGATAAATCTGAATCTCTTCTATTTTTCATAAACACAGTGCTCACAGAAATCCAAATCAATTTGTTTAAGATTTGGAAACAAATTTCTTTTGTGAAGTATCTATATCCCCTTCTCACTCATGTATCTAAGCCTATGATGCTGTTGAGATGTATCCACTCCTATAGAAGCTAAAGAGATAGAAGATTGAATATTACCAGTACATAAATACAATGTACCTACCTTCTCTCCTTTTGCTATCACCAGTGATCCTTTGTCGACCTTCCACGCCTTATCCACAAATGTAGATATACAACCTTCACTTTCCAACTTCCTTGTTGAAATTAGAGTTTTTCTTAGATCTGGAACATGTCTTACCTATTTCAACAACCATTGGTTTCCATTATTTTTCTTTATTTGTACCTTGCACATTCCAACAATTTTACATGATGCATCATCACCCAAATGAACCTGTCCAAAATCACCTTGAACATAATCTTGAAAATGTTTTCTATGGGGTGTGGCATGAAATGAAGCCCCTGAATCTACTACCCAAGACTCATAAATATTATATCTACAAAAATAATCAAATCATCTTGTAACACATCACTTGTTACATTTGTTTCCTGATTTTTTCATGTTTTCCATCTCTTTGTTTCTTTGGAGCTTTGCATTCTTTCTTCAAATGTCCTTTCTTCCCATAATTCCAACACTCTATATTTCCTAGTCTGGATTTGGATCTACCATTCCTAGAATTCCCACGGTTCCCTGAGCCCTTTCCTCTATCCTTTTGTCTTCCCTTGTTCTCCATGGTCAACACATTACCTGATGTCTCAGCTGTGATTTTCCATCACATTTCCTCCCTAAGGATAACACCAACAACATCATGAAATTTCAGAGTGTTTGAACTAGAGAAAAAGTTACTTACAACCATGACCAAGTTGTTCCATCTTTCTGGCAATGAGAAAACAAATAGAAGACCCCTAACCTCATCATCAAAGTCCACTTTTACAGAACTTAGATGATTAGTAACCGTATTAAATTCATTTAAATAATCAATGATAGACCCACCTTTTGACATCTTCATATTAAATAATCGCTTCATTAGAAATACCTTATTGGACGCCGAGGGTTTTTCATACAGTTTAGCCAATGCATCCATCATATCCTTTGTTGTATTTTCTTTTGAAATATTGAAATCCATCGATGTTTCTAGACTCAACTGTATCGTTCCCAGTGCCTTTCTATCAAGAACATCCCATTCTTCGTCCTTCATGGTCGTCAAATTCTTTTCTATTCCTCCCAATGGTAGGAATATATCCTTCTAATATAAATAATATTCCATAGTTAGTAGTTTTGGATGTTAAATTTCTCGACCTTAAACATTCCCTCTTTCGCCATTACTCCCACTCAAACTAGGAAACCACTTTTCCTGTGAGATACCTTTCACTCTGATATTAGTTGTTAGAAAAACAGGATCGTGGAGAAATAAAATAAAATTAAAATACATAAATAAAACTCAAAAGTGATGCAGGAGCATCACCATCAAAGCGAGAGTGGAGGCAGAATTCAACACCTTAGTGCTCCAAAATTTCAAATCGGCATTAAAAAGAGGCAAGATCATGTTGTTGAGATATTTTGGAAATATTGTATTTAAAGACCTTGTTTGTAAAGTCAGGTCACCACCTGAGAATGGAAAATGTTGTAAATTCTTACATGACTATAAGGTGTTACAAATATAGAGTGTAAGCTCTTATATGCTAATAACTCACATTTATTGTAATAGGAATAAGTAGGTAACCACTAAAACAATGATGGGATATAATTCAGATAGGATGGAGAAGAGCTCGAGAAGCCACTCCTTAGATATTTTTTATGTATTGTGTTGTATGGGATGGTAGAATTCGGATGTAAGAAGTGTTAGATGTAACAGTTAAACATAGAGAGTCAGAAGACAATGAAGAACTGTGTAACTTATGTAAAAACTTCATGAATGAATAGAATAGACAAAGATTGATCCAAATGCTTAGACGATGTTCATTTCGGTGTGTATTTGAACGAATGGTAAGTTCTATGTGTGTTTATTTTACTATGCTTATGTATGATGTTCATAGTTGAGTATATGAAGCTGTGAAGTATTAGATAAGTTTCAATTGTTTCTCTTTTGAGAGTTCGGATGCAATGAGTGCATATTGTCCGCAAGGTGTGCGTCGACAAAGTCTGGAGTTGACTCAAAGAAGTTCAGGAGGGATAACAAGAAACTTAGACCGAATGTTGCAAGGAGTGCACAGGGTCAAGGTTCTACTAAGTGTTAAGAGATCAGGACTGTGAAATGCAAGGAGTGCGTAGTAAGATTTCTTTTGAATAATTATCTAAGTATGAACTTTGTCAAAGATTCCAGGATCGCAAGGAGTGTGTTAGGGGATGAAATCTTCAGAGGAATCAAGTTCAGGAGAGATAGCAATAAAGATTTAGCAAAAAGGGAGAAATTTGTTGAAGGTCACGAATTTACGGGTGAGATCCCTTCGAAGGAATTTGGGGTCATTGACATCCGTTAGATCTGGGAGAGTTTCAATAAGGTTAGCCTTGGAGCCCTTCGGCACATCGAGTATTCAGAGGTTTGAAAGTGTTTTGAGAGAGGGATTGCCGAAGTCCCGAAGTTGCGAAGTGAATCTAAGCTGTCAGTATCTAGGAGGATATGTGGCAACAAATTAGAGAGTTCGGGAGGTAAAGCTCCGAAAGATTCATGCGGAGCAAAGAGAAAAGTTCATGATGTCACAAAGGACAAAGAGATATGGATTGTTGGATCCATTAATGACACGGAACAAAGATCTGTGTACTCTGGGAGAAGAGTACTCCGGAGGAAAATGAGAGGAGTGAAGCCAAAACTCCCGAAGTCCAAATTGTTGAAGTATATAGTAGTCGTCGATCTGAGAGGGACACACATTAGAAGATTGTAGAGTCTAGAAGTGTGAACTCTAGAGGAAAGGAAAGGAGGAAGTGGAGCATTCACTAGAATACATCTGAAGCTCCAATGATAATGAATCATCCTAGCCGTCCATTGTAGGAACATGTGGTGACAGATATATCACTTCGGTGATAGAACACTACGGTGAAATTGCCGAGTAAGTTTCTGAGGGTCAAAAATATTGAAGGCCGGAGTCAACAGGAGTTGTTGATGAGCGGAGGGACACATTGAGACTGGAGATTTAATCTAGAGAAAAGTCACTATAGAGGAATTGAAGAGAGAAGGCACAAGAACTCCCGAAGGTTGGAGCACTGGAGTTCATCAGAGTCATCCATTGGAACATGATGCGTGGAAAAAAATCTGTCATTTCGGAGGATTGATAATATGGGAGAAAGAACGCAAAGGAGGATAGATCTCAACCATTGATCAAGAAGAGCACGTGGCACTTGATATGAAACTCCGGGGAAAGGTCACTCCAGGAAAAAGGGGTGTTTGGAACACTCTGAACTCCCGAAGCTGGAGTCCCAAAGTAGATCACATCCGTTAGCTATCAGGGAAGCGTAGACCATAGATCTAGTCCAGGTGATTTCGCGGGTTCGGAGTTCAGTGGAAAAGGAGTAAGCTGTATTCAAAAATCATCGAAGCCTGAAGTCATGAAGGGGGCTAGCTTGAGGTCATAGCCCATGGACATAAGGAAGAGGGGAGCCTAACATAGGAGCTAGCGCTAACCATTCAGGGTTACTAGAAGTGCCAGGCAAAGACTGTGTGAATTAAAGCCTGGGTCTAGTAGAGGCCCGAAGAGATGATTCAACTCAAGTCATTAAATATCCTTGAATGGGAGGTCACGCATCCTTGAGGGGGAGTAGGGGGTTTTCATCAAGTGGTATCAGAGCTTGATTTTTCTTGCAGATAGAGCAGGCAAAGGTGAAAGAGTTTTGTTTGATAGCATCAAGTTGGAGAATGGAAATCAAAGTAGTGGAATCATGCCACCCAGAAGGCGCAGGGATAGACCTGTAGCGAATCCGGAAATGAAAGAAGAAATTAGGTGACTTTGAATGAGATTGGACACCATGGAAGAAACACAGAGGAGAGCACCAGATGTTGGTGACATCAGTGAACTAGAAAGTGAAGAGGTAAAAGAAGAAGGAGCTACATAAAGAGAACCTACAGAAGAATGATTGTTAAGAGTTGTTTCGAGAATAGGAGCCAGAGAAAAAGTAGAAGTCCCTATGTATTAAGGCAATTTGGAAGTTGAAGAATTGTTATATTGGGTACATGCTATGGATAAATACTTTGATTATGAAGAAATTGATGAAGAAAAGAAAGTGAAGCATGCAATAACCAGGTTGAAAGGTCATGCAACGTTATTGTGGGATGAACTACAAGTTGATCACATATGCAAAGACAAGCATAAAATCAAATGTTGGGACAGGATGGTAGCTAAGTTGAAAGCAAAATTTATCCCTAAAGACTATCAGATAAATTTGTTTAAAAAGTTACAAAACCTGAGACATAAAATTTTATCAGTGAAAGAATACACTGAATAATTCTATAGACTGAATATCAGGGCTGGATAAAAGGAGAATGACTATAAGAAAACAACCAAGTATATAAATGGGTTGAGATATGAGATACAAGAGGAGATCATCATGATGTCTATTGGCACAATCGAGGATGCTTATAAAGTATCCTTGAAAGCTGAAGAGAAGTTGGAAAGAAAACAAAGCCAACGAAATAGGGGAGGAATTCCATGCAGAGGCAGGGGAACTGTTAGAGAGAAGTTCCAAAAACCAAAGCAAGAGACTGGAAACTATAATAATCACCCTGAAAAATGGGGAATTTCTAAGGACAAAACGGAGGAAGAAACTCTTTTCCTCGAGGAAGAGGAAGAGGCACAGGAGGTGAAGTTAGATGTTATGCCTGTGGAAAGACATGACACATTTCTTGGGAATGTCCCAAGAAGAAGAAAGGTAATGGAGGAGGAGAAGCACACATTTTTGAAGCTCAGAAGAATGTGGAAGCAAAAGTAGCAGAAGGAGGAAGAAACCTTATGATGATGAAAGTTCTTCTAAATCCAGAGAAGGAGGCAGAATAACCAGTTCAGTGAACAAATTTGTCTAGGACTTCTTGCAAAACAAAGGACATAGTTTGCAAGATGATTATAGACAGTGGGAGAACTGATAATCTGGTATCCATAAATATGGTGGAGAAACTGGAGCTGGAGACAAATGCACACCCAAACCTGTACAAGGTATCATGGTTGCAGAAAGGACATCAAGTAATTGTAAGTCAACAATGCAAAGTTGAATTTAAAATAGGAGGCTATAAATATGATATTTTATGTGATGTAATTCTGATGGATGTTTGTCATATCTTGTTGGGGAGACCATGGAAATTTGATATAAATTCCATTCATGATGGGAGGAAAAATACTTACACCCTAGAGAAGAATGGTAGAACACACATGTTGCTGCCAATAGAAGACAAGGAACCAAAGAAGGATGCTAGTTCAAGTATACTTCTCATGAGTGGGAAGGAACTCTTGAATGAGGTCAAGAAGGAACAAGAGATGCAATTTGATATAGTGAGGAAGCCAAGGGTTATCCTTACAAATACTTATATGGATTATCTACCTGAAGAAATCTAGGATTTGTTAGAGAATTTTGCTGACATAGTAGTGGATGAGTTACCTCACTCATTACCACCCATTAGGAGTATCATCCATCACATTGACCTCATTCCAGGAGCCATTTTTCCAAACAAAGTAGCATATAGGTTGACACCTCAAGAGAATGAAGAGGTCAAGAATCAATTCCAGGAGTTGTTGGATAAAGGTTTAGTCCAGGAAAGTCTAAGCCCATGTGCATTACCAACTGTGTTGAGTCCAAAGAAGGATGGAGGATGGATAATGTGTACATATTATAGAGCCATCAACAAGATCACCATCAGGTATAGATTCCATTTGCTAAGAATGGATGATTTGATGGATTGCTTGAGTGGAGCAAGCCATTTTTCAAAAATAGATTTGAAGAGTGGATATCATCATTTAAGAATGAGAGAGGGAGATGAATGAAAGACAACGTTCAAGACAAATGAAGGTTTGTTTGAATGGCTAGTCATGCCATTTGGGTTGAAAAATTCCCCAAGAACATTTATGAGGTTGATGAATGAAGTGCTGGAAGAATTCATAGGTAAATTTGTGATTGTATATCTGGATGATATACTAATATTTAGTAAAACAGAGGAAGGACATTTAAAACACTTGACATTAGTGATGGGGAGATTACAACAAGAAAATATGCTGATAAACTTAAATAAAAGCTCTTTTATGAAGACATAACTCATATACTTGGGTTTTGTGATCTCTTCAAATGAATTGAATATGGATCCAAAGAAGGTGAAAGAAATCAAGGATTGGTCATCTCCTAGAAGCATATTTGAGGTGAGAAGCTTTCGTGGGTTAGCAAGTTTTTATAGGAATATTATCCGAAATTTCAGTGGTATATGTACACCCATACTGGATACTGTGAAGAAGAAACAAAAGTATTTTAATTGGACAGAGGAGGCTGAGAAAATATTTAGAGTGTTTAAGGAGAAGATTATAGGACAACCAATTCTGGTCTTACTGGATTTTGGGAAAACATTTAAGGTAAAGTGTGATGCAAGTGGAATAACTATTGTTGTAGTCTTGATTCAAGATAATAAGCCAGTTGCTTGTTTCAGTGAGAAACTGAATGACACCAAGAAAAATTATTCCATGTATGACAAAGAGTTTTATGCAGTGATTCAAGCTTTGAAGAAGTGGAGGCACTCTCTAATTCTAAAAGAGTTTGTCTTGTATAGTGATAATCAATCTTTACAATTTATTACTAGGAAATAAAATTTAAATCAGAGACATGCCAAGTGGGTAGAATTCATGCAGAATTTTACTTTTGTCATTAAACATATTTCTGGAAGTGCTAACAAAGTTGCATATTCTTTCAGCAGGAGGAGTTTGATTATACAGGAATTCCAAGTGAAGACCTTAGGGTTTGAACACATTAAGGAAATGTACCAAGAAGATCCATATTTTAAGGAGGCTTATGAGGCATGTGGGAACCCTTTGTTGGGGGGAAAAATCCCATGGAAAGAATATTTAATCCATGATGGATTATTGTTCAAGGGAAGCCAACTGTGCATACCAAGATGCTCTATGAGAGACAACCTGCTGAAAGAGAAACACAGTGGAAGTTTGGCTAGAATTTTGGTCATGATAAAACCTATGCACAACTAAGTTCTTCATACTACTGGCCAGGTATGAGGACCAAAGTAAAGGAATTTGTGAACAAACGTAGAATTTTACATTATGCGAAAGGGAGACAAAAGAACACTAGTTTGTATCAATCATTTCCTATTCGAGAAAGGCCTTGGGATGCAATTAGTATGGATTTTGTATTGGGATTACCTAGAACCCAGAAGGGAAGTGATTCCATATTTGTTGTGGTAGAAAGATTTTCCAAGATGGAACATTTCAAGCTATGTCAGAAAAGAATTGATGCTACACACATAGCCAATCTATTTTTTAGGGAAGTTGTGAGACTACATGGGTTGCCCAGAAGCATAGTCTCAGACAGAGACACAAAGTTTGTAGGAAACTTTTGGAGAACTCTATGGAAGAGGTTAGGGACAAAATTGTCTTTCAGTTCAACATATCACCCTCAAACAAATGGACATATTGAAGTGGTGAGCAAAAGTCTGGGAAATTTATTAAGGAGTTTAGTCACTGAGCAGGGCCATCAGTGGGATCAGATTCTGGCACAGGAAAAATTTGCATTTAACAATTCGGTAAACAAGAGCACTGGGAAAATTCCATTCGAGATAGTGTATGGAATACAACCGAGAGGGATTACAGAATTGAGATATTTGAAGAAACATGAGTTTAGAAGTTCTGGAGAAGAATATTTTTCTACAGATATGCAGAGACTTCATGATCAAGTTAGAGAGAAGCTACATGGCAACAACCAAAAGTACAAGCACAAAGTGGACCATAAGAGAAGAGAAGTTCAATTTGAAGTTGGAGATGAAGTTTTAGCACATTTGAGAAAGGAAAGGTTTCCAAGGGGATCATATAAGAAGTTGAAGATGAAGAAGATAGGACCATGCAGGATCCTTAGGAAATTTTCAGCCAATGCTTATGAGATTGAGTTGCCAGACAATATTGGAATATCATCGATATTCAATGTTGTAGACCTGTATCCTTACAGGAGGGATGATGCAGGAGAACTAGATGGCCAGAATGAGATTAAGTGGGAAAAACAGATGCCCACAGCGAAAAAACCACAGATGAAGAAAATATTAGATCAGAGAGTTGGAAAGAAGACCGAGAGGAAGATGTATCCTAAATATTTGGTGAAGTGGAAAGATCACCCAGAGGAAGTTTGAGTTGGGTCACTGAACCTGACAATTTGAAACATGGAAAAACAATGCAGGAAATCATGGACAAGAGTCCACGAATATTTTAGCCAGAGGAGTATGATGCAAGAGAATCACCATCAAAGTAAAAGAGGCAGAGAGTGGAGGCAGAATTCGACACCTTAGCATGCCAAAATTTCAAATCGACATTAAACAAAGGCAGGAGCGTGTTGTTGAGATATTTTGGAAATATTGTATTTAAAGACCTTGTTTGTAAAGTCGGGTGACCGCCTAAGAATGGAAAAATGTTGTAAATTCTTACATGACTGTAAGGTGTTACAGATATAGAGTGTCAACTCTTATATGATAATAACTCACATTTATTGTAATAGGACTAAGTAGGTAACCGCTAAAACAATGATGGGATAGAATTCAGATAGGATAGAGAAGAGATCGAAGCACACAGCTACGAAGGGGGATAGACTGAGGTCATAGCCCATGGACATAAGGAATATGGGAGCCTAACAGAGGAGCTAGCACTCACCATTCAAGGTTACCAGAAGTGCCAGGAAAATACTGTGCGAATTAAATTCTGGGTCTAGTAGAAGCTCGAAGAGCTGATTCGGCTCAAGTGATTGAAGATCCTTGACCAAGAGGTCGCGCAGCCCCGATGGAGAGTAGGGGTCTGCATCAAAAAGATACAAAATACAATAGAGACACATATATACGTGTTTCATCCAGTGTGGGATATGTCCACCAGAGAAATTTCCAGGTCCTTCCTTTATTATTATCTAGTAAATGAAGGGATACAACCTACAACACACTCGCTGTAACATCCTCTTCTTTCTCTCACAACCTCCTCTCTCAAAATACAATATTCGCTATCACACACAGCTGGAATACAATTCCCTCATACATAAAAGAGGGTTTCCTTCTATTGAAAAAATACCTAACATAACTTCTATCGTCAGATCTGTGACCTTATAATGAACTGTCCATATTGACAACAAAATTACAATATTGTACAAGGAAATTTTTTCCAAAATTTCACTTCGGTGGAAACACCCCCGAATCCCCCGCCAAGGGGGGATCCATTAATTGTCGCTGCCCCCATTGACGACCATAGTTAGGGGGAAAACCCCCATACACCCCCCCATAAGGAAATGGGATCCAATAACGACTGAAACAAACCTCTGAATTAGGAAGATAATCAGGCTCCACAAGCAACAACGTCAACAATATTGGTTACCCCCCATCTTGAAGACGTCTGACACTCCTAGCTCCTCAAGGAGAAATGGTAGATGCTCCCTCCTAATCTGAATTGAGACAACTTTTGACAGGCTCTCTCAAATAGGAAAATCATAATAAAAGACGGATCAAATAAGTTTCACTGGGGTATAGATCAACATGTTGTTTCAACCTATAGGAATCTTATCACCTTGCAACAGGGCATCAGGATTACCGCACACATGACCTCCAGGACAAAATTTGGGCACAAATTTTATCGCCAGAAGTATCCTTTTTTCTCTAGTTACTAAGCCATCAAAAAAACCTCACCTAAGAAATGTTATCTGTCGAGGATTCTCCCACCTTGCTTTCTATCCTCTATGCAATAATGATGTGGAATCCATGGAGCATATTTTAAATTCATGCCCCTTCCCCTCTAACTTATGGTATCAAGTTGATCTCCTCTTTTGCACCTCTAACTATCAAAGAAACAATATCATTTCCACCATTGAGAAATGACGAACATCTTCCTTATCCAACCCAATTCTTAATCGATCCTGACAACTCTTTCCCAAATTTATGCTTTGGGAATTCTGGAAGAAGCAAAATCGTAGGATATAAGCACATGGGAAATAACTTTTTATGGAACAAAATCAAAAGAAACATTAGGGAAACTACTCATGTGCTCCATTGGTCTACTCAAGAATGGTAATGTCCTATTCACGACCACCTTATATTGAAAGATATGGACCTGCACCTTCCCTCCCCTTCTTCCTTCAGCCACCCGACACCCTCTAGGCTCTCTTCCCCTTCCTCTTGGGCTCCTGTCCCTGCAGGCTTCCTCAAGCTCAATTTTGATGGGGCCTCCAAAGGAAATCCACTCCCTACTGGTTTTGGAGGAGCTTCCCACAATGATATTGCAAATCTAATCTGGTTGTTTGTTGATCACATAGGAACTGAAAGTAATAATGTTGCATAACCTCAAGCTATGGAGAGATGGCTCACCATTGCAATTCAAGAAGGCTACCATAAAATGATTTTTGAAGGGGACTCCCAACTCGTCATCCACATGCTAAAAAATCTCCAGCAAGGCTTCCCCATTAGTAAAATATCCTTAAGCTTGATATTTTGGAACACATCCAATCTCTCATCCCCAATATCGAAGTGATTGTTCCTTCTCATATCAGATGCTTTGCCAACAAGGTTGTTGATAGATTAGTCAATGAGGTGCTCTTTGAGGTCATCATGCCTTGGATTCCAAGTGGGATCCCTCCTTCCACTCCCTTCTTCATGATGACCGCCTCACTCTTGCACAAGCTGACTTCACCATCTTGGATTGGGTGCCTGGGGTGCATTTTGAAGAGGGGGCCACTCCCCAAAAACTGCTGCCATTTGTCCCACTACCTGTTTAATTTTCTCATGGTTCTCATATTAGATTTTCAATTTTCTGGTTTAAGAATATTCAATAATCTTTCCCCACCTCCCTGTAGTCAAAAAAATAATAGGTATGCTTACATTGGACTCTCTTTTGGTATTCAAATCTTATGCCATTTTATGCTTTATGATTTTGAGAAACAATGGTTTTTAAGGATGGATCAACTTGACAAATTGACTTTTTACTACTAATTTGGTTTTCCAAGGGACAAACCAACAACAAAATCCCTATATATTTATTTTTGAGTGAATACAATAAATTGGATTGTTTAAAAAAAATAAAAATAAATAAAAAAGGTAACCAACCAAAACTATAGAAAAATAAACTTCTCTTCAATAAAAATGTTACCCTCAGCTTACCACAAAATTACTTGTAATTTTAATATGATTCAAGCTAATATGCCTTTCCAAGTTCAACCAACTATGTGAATCCATCTTTTTGTTAATCAAACAATTAAATACAAGAGATAAGGGATTAATAAGTTTGATATAGGAATCTCAAGGCGGTTGGGGGATTAAGAATCTTCCAATGTTTAACAAAGCACTAGTTGCAAATACTTTGTGGCGCTTCTTGATGAAATATGTCATTTGACATAGAGTGTTACTGGATAACTATCTCCCTTCTCTCTCTGTTGTGGCCTGGTTGAGATCCACTTCGAAGTTGTCACAAAATGTTTCGATCTTCTGGCGTAG
Source organism: Picea engelmannii (assembly GCA_009831015.1). NCBI lineage: Eukaryota > Viridiplantae > Streptophyta > Pinopsida > Pinales > Pinaceae > Picea > Picea engelmannii. The sequence goes on along the minus strand of ML792982.1, from coordinate 83,204 downwards.
CATGGTTAAGTCAGTGGAGGTTATCATCCACTGGTTGGCTTGGAACCCGAGGTCGGGGCACTCAATTCGTATTGGTGAGGATATGATCCTAGGCCTTAATACTGACTTTTGGTTATCTCCCTCTCTAATTGCAGCTCTTAAGAAAAAAGGTATACATTTCTTATACCATGCTAGAGGGTTAGACAGGACTGGGGTCATTTTGGCTAAGTGGAAAACAAGTGAATTGTTGGTTTTTTAGGCACTGATGCTGCATAATGTGATCATTTCTGCAGAGATTTATTAGAATCAATTATTGAACTAACTGACATACCAAATACACTTATTTGGACTGGGGGTGACCGATCGGGTTTCATTTCTGCAAAAAATGCATATGTGGCTCTATCTATTAATCTCTATTTATACAATAACAGTTGGTGGCATTGAACACTTTGGTCCTGGGATCTTGGGACAAAGTTAAAACTATTTATGTGGTTAATGGAAGATAGGATCCTAACCTAGGATAATATTTAACGAAGGGGATGGTTTGGGCCAACCATTTGTGGCCTATGCTCATAGGAGGAAAATATGACATTACACCTTATGAATCATTGTATCTTCACTCAACAGGTTTAATTACAGGTGACTCATTCTCTTAACTTAAACTTTAGATAGAGGGGAGCCACTCTTCAGGATTGGTTTCTTGATTGGTCAAACTCTTGTACACACTTTCCACATTTTCCAGCTATATTTTTCTAGAATATCTGGTTGGAGCACAATAGGGTACTCTTTGATTCTGGTCGGCCCTCCACTAAACTGATTTTTCAAAGGATACTTGGAAGCATAGAATTTCCTTGGTCTAGAAGCCATTCGACACGATTATCTCGCCTCCCACTAGTGCTTGATGGGGGAACAACAACTGGTTGGTTTGATGGAGCTGCTCAGGATCGAGAGATGAAAAGTGGTGTTGGAGGTGTTATTAGGATATGAGAACATACATAATTCAGATGGAATCTAAACTGTGGATCGGGTACAAATAATAGAGCTGAGATTTTGGGGGTTTGGACGCTTCTTACAGTAGCAACCGAACTTCATATTCAGGATCTTCAAGTTTTCAAAGACTCGAGAATTTTCATTGACTGGTTAAATCAGATAGGGAATCTACAGATTCTCAATTTACATTGTTGGAAAGAGAGGGTTAAAGAACTAGTGAAAGGTTCTAGGTCTCATTGTTTCACCCATATCTTCAGAGAGTTCAATCAACAAGAGGATACTCTTTCAAAAAGAGCTATGGACTTATAGGAAGGTAATATTTTTTACTCCAAGGTGGTCGATGGACACCTAGGTCCCAATTTGTCACTCAAGCTCCAGTAAAGTTTTTTTTGTCAGTTAAATGTCGACTATCAATCTCTTTTTGATATCTGGTGTCTTGTTTTGAGACTCTGGAGGCAATCTATTTTTTTTTTTTTTGGAGAAGATGGGGTGTTTTTTCCTTTTGATGTTTAGTTTTCCTTCTGGCTTTGGTCGGTACTATATTTTCCCTTGTTGGGAGGTGGAGAAGATGAGATATTACATTTTGAACTAGGTTCTCGATTGTAAATTTTATATATTAATATAAGTGCAATTTTTTGTGGGAAAAAAGTTCGATATAGGAACTAATGAAGTGTTCAAACACTTTGTTTGATTCTCATAACCAAAATATAATGAGAAGCAAGCTACTTATTATATGTTTGGGATAAATTATATTATGTTATTATTAGAGTAGATATCATTAATTTAAAAAAATATTATATAATATTTTTCAATTAAAAAAATATGAAATTGTGTTGTTATTAGAATATAATTTAAAAAAATATATATTATTATACAATGATATCACAATGTTATTTTATATGTTATACCTATGTAAAATGTTATAGCCATGGTGGGATTTGGTATTTAAATTTATTATTAAAAATATATGCATACAAATATTTATTAAGTTTATAATTTAAATGGACTAATCTAACCAGACCATGTATGAAAACATCGTAAAATTAATTATATCTATGGTAAAATAATATTATTATAAATTTATAAGTTGAATTTCTAAAAATTAAACATTTTCTAAACATGTTTAAAAAAATTAATATTAAAACGATATGATCAAAAATCTAAAATAATTAGACATGAATACTTATGAAAAGACATTGTACTACATAACAATAAATTAATACGAACAATTTGTAACATAATAATTCCAAATAACTTTATAAGATACTAACGCCACATTCGCTATCACTAGCTAAATTAATACATTATTACATCATGTTATCCAACTTATGACAAGTTGGTTCATTTACATAAGCATAAAGGAATATGTATGACAAGTCAGTGCATTGATATAACCATAATAACAATAAATGAGTGACTAACAATTTGTAAGATAATGATGCCACATTCCTTATAACTTATACCTTATGACAACTCTATAAGATAATAATGCCATGTCCATGTTCACTATCACTAGTTTATTACAAACTACAAATGTATGTATGTATATGTTTTTTCATTTATTCAAAAAAAACTAACGATCAGTGATAATTGTAATAATGCCATGCCTATTCATTTGCATGAATAGTTTGTTTCTATAAAAATTAATGATCATAGATTTTCATTACTTGCCTTCAAACTATAGCAATCTTAGCTCAAACTAGCAACCCTAGATCAAACTAGGCTAGACTCATCTCCTATAATTGGGAAGATAGGACTAGCAACAATTGGGAAGATAAAATCACAAGAATGTGCATTTTAAAGATCCCCTAGGTGCAACAATCCATATAGAAATTTCACTCCATAAAATTTGTTGAGTGGTTTTGGAAAAATGAAAAAAATTCACTTACTGAAATTTCTTGAATGGTTTTGAAAAATGAAAAACAAGTTGATTAATTGCATGTTCTTTCAGCTAAGATACCAAAATAAGAACCCTTAGATGGACCTCCAAGAGTCTTTCATTATAATTTTCACTCTTAAACATAAGCATGTCTAATAAATCTGGACACACTCACTACTTAGCCATGAACTATTATTCTAATGGTGAGAAGAATTTACCAACACAAAGATAAAATAGGTAACACAAACCATGAACAAATGTTGCAATCTTGGACAAGAAGTAAAATTGGTAGACACATTGAGGAAGAAGGGAGTGCAGGAGGAAGCTTGTAACCATATGATGTAGCGCTTCCAATGGTTAATAATTTGGAAATTCAAATTATATAAACATTAATGCAAATTCCAAGGCATTTACTATTCTCTTGTATTGTTCCATCCAACAAGAAGATGTCATTCTTCACTTCCTAGTTGATTGGCATGCCATATTTATCTTGGTTAGTGGAAAAAATATGTAAATAGATCATTTTCTTAATTTAAGTGACACATTGAACATGCAATGTCATAAGCTACATCCAATATGAATTTTGTAAATGGTTAGGTATTAACATTAACCTTTAATCCAAATTTTTCAGGAGGATGATAAGTTAAAATAACATCATGCACCTCCTTTAACCACTTGGGAGCGACATTACATGCTATGAGTTATGCATTATTAGATCAAATAAGGAGAAGGAAATGTATGTTCTTGTCAGGGTAATATTTCTTTGAACCTAGCCACACAATACGATAATTGGTTCAATTCAAATCCAATTGTTGCTAGCAAAAGCCTAAGTTGGAAAAAATATTAAACCAATGTAAAAATGTACAGTTTCTCAATACTAGAACACAATCCCTCAAAATACCAAATACAATCATTAGCCAATGTGCATTTGCATCCATCAGTTAATATCTATAACAAAGAATAAGTATATTATAAATTTGACAATCTTAGGAGGTGTGTTCTTATCTTTTTAAGTGCACTTTTTCCCAATTCCTTACACGTTTGTAGTTTGTAACAATTACTCTTTATAGTTGGTGTGAAACAAGAACTATTAACTAATGTTGAACGTTGAAATTCAAGCTTGAAATCTTGGCAAATGCTTCTCCCAGTTTTTAAACTTCAATGATAAAGATATTAATGATCAAGAGTTTGAAAATGGACAAAAGAAACAATTTATTCTCTATGGTGTGGATTGAAATGATGTGAAAATAATGAAATCAACACAAGATTGATTTGAAGACAATGATCAATGTAAGCATCGATGCAATATTAGGTGGATAAAATATCTAATGCAAATATGACACTATATTCCAAGAAAATCCAGTGATCTACCTCTCCTTTGGGGTATTGGTTTGTCCTTTGATAAGGGAAATAGTCAAGGAAACTACAACATTGGCAACTATGGCGACTTTCTAAATTGTCAAGCCTTGGGACAACATCCTACAAGGCTCATTGAATATACTCTAAATGGAAACAACAATCTATACACCTTTGATATCTATGTCATTGATGGATTCATTCTCACACTCTACATAACTCCCTCATAATCTACTTGCAAAACACTATACTAGAATAGCGACATAAATGCCAACTTCCCTACAAAATTACAAGTTATTGACAAGTGCAACAATGCTTGTGTTTCTTTCAATACCCTCAATATTGTTTCACTATGGACTACCTTGACCACTTCCCTCTCACTGACTATTCCCAATTCTTCAAGGGTTAGTTCCCATAATCCTACAACTATGCCAAAGACAATGCCTCTCAAACCTTCACTTACCCTTATATTATTAATTTCAACATGATCTTCTATGCTTAGTATTGACATAATATCCATCTTAATACTCATGATAAATAAATTAAATTCCCTGTAGAATAGGAATACCATTATATTCACACACCCAGTTTTACGCATAAAAACTACCATTTATTCATATATGAATTTTCAATAGTTGAAACTAAAATTACAAGTTTATAAATGGGATTGAAAAGATAAATTTACTTATCATTTGGTATACCTCACATTTGGTAGTGATTTCTATCATTGATTTATAACCAAATCGTTCCTTCTGATGATTGGCTCTAACACATCTATACACACCATGGTGGATTGTACTAGTAACTTCTATCCCACTTTTATCTCTAGTGGGATATCTCACATATGAACCAATGATTTCTATCATTGATCCCTAAATATATGGTTTCTCCCATTCTTGACTTCAAATCATATATTCACATTGTCAATAATCTTACTTGATGGTGGCAATGTTCCAAATTATAGGTTGCAAGTTTTGTACGTGTATGGCTCCTATAAAATCCCTCCTTCCCAAGAGGGTGTTGTCACTTACATATTCATTTATTTTATAAGTTCAATCCACAACTAACTTAATATCAATCTAATTAATTCTGACACAACACCTGCAATAATATAACCACCAACACCATTCTAACTATTAAATATTACAATCATAACTACAATCAAACAATTCATTAGGAAATAACTGTAGCAGAGAAAAAAATTACATAAAGTAAATGTAGGTCCTTCTCCTTATCGAATACTAGCCACCAGTCTAAAAACTAGTACTCCACAAACAAGATTTCAACCATAGGGAAATTTCCTTCCAAGGGGCATGTTTCCACCCAACCAACCTAGACACATGAACCAAGGTGTTTCCCATGGAGAAAGGATCAAGCTCCATGAGGTTATAGGATAAATCATTAAGTATTCAACAAGTCTACTCTCTCAATTTCATAGGCCAAATCAGGGATCACAAACCCAACACTATCCAATAGGCCAAATCAAGGATCATGCATCCAACTGATGGTCCAAATCAAGGATCAAACATCCAACTGATTATCCATAGTATGGTGGAGAGGCTCCTTGACTTACAAAACCCCCATACACAACATGGTTATGGTGTGTAGGAATATTATTACCACTCAACCCAAAATGCATACCCCTGGTTGGTCAGGGAGCATACGTGCCTGCGGTGTCCCTTTGCAAAGATATTACTACTACCCTATCCCCTTATGAATACCCTTAGTTAGGTAAGTATAATATATAAAAATGGTGTTCCAAGGGACCAAAATTAACAATTGCTAGATGCAAATGAGCATCAATAACCTCGGTTGGTTGGGTACACTCTTAATGCCATCTACCCATATATACTATGCTATCAACTTTTGGGCTACCTGTAATACCCTAGATTATTTATGGTTACATAAATGTAATATCTAACAAAATGAAAAACCAACAAATGTTTTACATAAATGTACATTGATGCATGTAATTATAGTGAATTAATCAACCAACCATCTTTTATGAATGAAATAACTCGTGAATGCAACATGCTAATAATATGATCAAATCATATGATTTAACCATTTACAAGTTCAAAGAATTTAACCATTTACAAATGCAAAACCAACATAATACATTATTTTAACTTATTATCGAATTAACCAATTCATCGACCATCAAGGAGTGCAATTTTACAACCAACAATTTTTTCACTTAACCAATCCACAAATACAATGGTTCCTTCAATATTTTCTTTTTAAATTAAGAGAAATATAAGGGATAAGGTTTTAGGCATACCTATTGTTGACTCATAAAATTTCCAACTAAGCCACCAAGCTTGCAAATGGTTGCAAGGCACTCATTTTTTTTTTTATTATCTATTATTTATAAATACTTAACTATAGGCGGGACACCCTAGCAAAAGAAAGAAAATTGACAATCCCCTTGTTATAAGACTTAATGATAGCACTTGATTTTACTACAATTATTGGAGGTATCTTGCTGGATATTAATTATTCGTTTGGGTTTCTCCAGTATATGGTGATTTAAAACATAAAATTGTTTGTCATGTTATTAGTTATAACAACATGAAGTATGGGAAAAATGCATGGTCATTTTATCATGGTTGTTGTTCCACACCATCAAGTTGATATAATATTGTGAAGTTCTCATAGAATGTGCAAATTCAATTGCTAGTGATATGGTGTTTTTTTTTACCTTTGAAAATTTGGTTGATATATCACAATGATCCAACATGAAGTGCTACTTAAACACCATAATACAACCTTACATATTGTATGGTAGTCTTGGGCCCTCATATATATTATGCCTTGATATATACAAAGGTGATATGGTGAAAGATTTAAAAGTGAAAATTTCTTTGAAACGCGATGCATGTGGCATATTATATTCTTTCATATTGATTTCATATGGCCTGTTGGTGTTGTTCGAACCTTGCCTTAAGCATTTAATTTGACAGATATATACCATTGCATATTAGGATTGGAAATCGATGTGGGTTAATTGTAAATGATTTTTAGTTAGCTGTCATTCCAAAAGAAATTAAAACTTTGCTGACAGGGATGTAAAGCACGTGAATTGATGAATATGTGGCATGGTAACTTGTATTGCTATTCGTTGTGGTTTATTAATGAAAGTATGATATGGAAAAGAGTTAATGTTGGGGAAATGTGAGGTCCCATGCATTGAATGCATGGGACACATTATTTTTTTCGAGGTCACCACCTTGAACATCATGGCATTTTCACTTTGTTAGTTTTGGAACTGAGCTATAGAGAGATTGTTCTGGTCAACCCCTGACTGTGGTTGTTTTGACAATGAAACTCGATTCTTTTGAGAGAAAAACAAGTTGTTAGTGAAGCTATGTTATGATAGCTTATACCCATCAAATGCATGTCACTTTTTTGCAATGTAAATTTAGAAGGAGCTCTGTTTAACCATGAATAAACATGCTTCTTTGCTTGTGAGTTTGTTCTGTCATTTTGTTTATTCCCTCTGTTGGTTGTGGAGCCTGATTATCTTCTTGATTCAGAGGTTATTTTTAGCCGTGCGTGGACCCCATTCCCTAATAGGTGAGTGTGGGGGGGCTTCCCCCCCCACAACTGTTGCTAGGGGGGTCCAAGGGGGGCAACAAAAATTTTTGTAGCCCCCCCCCCCCCCTAGCAGGGAATTCAGGGGAAACACCCCTGAAGTGAAATTTTGGTAAAACATGCCTTGTAAAATATTGTAATTTCATAGTCAATCTGGACTGTTCATTATAAGGTTGCAGATATGACAGTAGAAGTCATTTTAGGGTTTTTTTTCCCTAGAAGGCAACCCTATTTTATGAGGGAATTGTATTGCAGTTGTGTATTATTGCGAATATTGTATTCTGAGAGAGGAGACTGTGAAAGAAAGAAGAGGAAGTTATAATGAGCATGTTGTAGGTTGTATCTCTTCATTGTGTTGGATAATAATAAGGAAGGACCTAGCAATTTATCTGGTGGACGTAGCCCACTCTAGGTGAACCATGTATATCTGTGTCTCTATTGTATTGTGTATCTTCTGTGTTTTATTTCCACATTTTTTTTATATTATTGCTCCGTGATCCTTTTTTTATAACACCCTCTTGAAATTGAAATGCTCATATCACTTTCCCGTTTGGTTCTTTGGTTCGTATCCATCACAAAATTGTGAATCTTGTTGGGTTTTTCAAACTTTCTTTAGAGTTTTTCTTCCTCGATAAATTTTTATGGGGAAAATTGAGGATTTAACCTCATTCTAATGATGACACAACCTAAGTGTTTATCTTTTGTTTAAAAGAAAAAGGGGTCACTCCTAAACTTTTCCCTTTCATTATGAGTTTCCATTAAGCCCTCTTGCCAACTTGATATGTAAAATTCTTCTTTAGTCAAACCTGTGTTGTATTAGAGTAATCTCTGCTTGGAACCAGGGTTACGGGGTTCTCATATCTCTGTTGGTTTGCACTCCAGGAAATGTTGTTTCGAGTCATGATACAAAGGGAAATGTTCGGTCTGGTTTCAATCCCAAGCATTTAAAAAATATCTTATCACTTTTCTTGGTTGACATCAGAGGATTAAGCATGTTTGTTGCTAAACCCAAGGGTTCACATCCCTGCAAGTTAAAGAATATGTTTTGGTCTTACAAGAAGAAATTGCACATCTTAAATTTGGTAACCCTAATGCTCTTTAAATACAACAATAAGTTTAAGATATTATGAAAGATGAGTGTGATCAGTTTCGATACCTGGCCATTTTGGAAGACAACCAGTTTAATATGCATTGATTGTTTTTTTTTGTACGTGATGGCTATTTTCTTGAGAGTAATGCCTAATAATATGGAAACTCGAAATAGTGAACATACAAAATTCTTTCTTCGGCCCTATTCAATTTTTATTTACACAAAAAATTATTTGGGAATGGTTCATATGATTTTTTAAAGATGAATATTTTCAATCCTGAATATTTTCAAGCCATAACTGTTAATAAATATCACAACAGTTTGATGATAGTTTGGGTTTAAAGAGCTCTATCAAACAGTCTGCTTGAAATTGAAGGAAACATGCTACTCTTGTTACCAATGATAAATAAATTTCAATCCTCATAATGATTATACAAGATAATATAAGTTGTGTGCGTTCGCTAAATAGTACTAATGAAGAAGGGTTCAATTGAGGTTATGTAACATCCCGCTCTCGCGCACTGAGAAAACCTATTATTTGAGGACACTTGCTCGCAAGTGATCTAGACTTTTCCGATGTTAAAACATTTATACTCGATTATGATGCGTTATGATAGATGACATGATGTTTTACTATTGTTGTATACAGGTGCTATTGACTCAGTTCATTTGAGTGTGCAGGGTTTTTGATCTGGAGGATGCAGAGGCATCGACGGAACCCTTGGACTTCGGATTGAGTCAGGGAGTGTGCTATTTGAGTTTGATTTATTTACCATGATATTTTATTGATTTGATGATCTGTAGTTGACATGTTCTGACTTGATGGTTGATGATGCAGGATGATGATAGCTTGCCGACCAGACTCACATATGGAGTAAAGGGGCCACACACGATTTCCAGAGAGGTTGAGGGAGAGGTGTGGACAACAGCCCTGCCACAGCCTACTAGCACTCTCGCCGTGGCTTGAACTATAGGTTAACGATTACCTAGTTCGAGAGGATCCACGATGTCGTGAGGGCAGACTGCGATAGTCGCTCTCGTGGTGCATCCTGAAGGGCACGTCGCGCAATAGAAGCAAACGAGGCGAGTGGCACCCTTGGAGCACGTAGTGCGTCCTGAAGGGCACGTCGCATTGATGATGAGATGAGACAACCTAGATGACCCTAAGACCTTAACGCCTTAATAAATTCTCAAAACGACTCCCCTAATGAAATGTCGCCCAGTTCAAATCTAAACCTAAATTTAAAACATCTCTAAGATAAAATTTGATTAGCCTTAAGAAAGGACCCTACAAAAATAAAACATAAGGACGCTAACCAAAACCCTCCTAAGTATTAGTTAAAGTCTTCTTAAATTAAGGGGGGGTAAAGTAATGAGGGAGATAAATTAATTGAAACCCATGGTTTTCAAATTATAAAGAAGAAATAAAATTATTTAAAGTGTGGGAGTATAAAAGTTAGGGTTTTAGAAATATAATGAAAAGATTAATAAGCACATTTATCTTTTTGGGTTAAAAAAAAAAAAAGGAGAAATAAATAATAGGAATAGGGAATCTAGTAATAAAGGAAACATATTAAAGGAAAGTGGGGGACATAGGGTAAAATAAAAAAGGAATCAACAATTAAGAACTTTCTATAATGAACTAAAATAGCAACTTCTTTTAGGGAAAGTTATTAAAAGCGTGTAAGGGGATCTAGGAACACCTAGGAGTAATTTTAGGAGCGACTATAGGTGGGTGAGGGAAATGAGTCTTTTAATTAATTCTAAAGAAAATAATTTTGGAGAAAAATGGGGGGATGAGTGACACATGTACGACAGAGATTTTTGAGAGTTTGCATTTAAACTTAATTAAAAATATGTTTAGGAAAGTAGGTGGGTCTGAAATTTCTATAAAGGAGAGGGAAGATGAGGAAGAAAGGGGGGAATGGTTAGTGTAACGTTACGCTGCCGGATTGTGGCTTGACTGATTGCTTGTGAGGAGTTGGGGATTTTCTCAGCTGTATTGGAGTGGTAGCTCAGCCTTGCGAGGCGAGCTGGGAAGCTAGGCATACCTTCTGGATTTGTGTGGCCCCTTTGCGGCTCAGGGGGCTAAGGGGGAAGTAGAGTACCCCTAGCGATTGGCTGGGAGGTACCAGTGAGGTCTCTACGGTCGGCGAGCGGGAGCGGCACGGAGAGCGGGACGTGGCATGGAGCGTGGGACGTCTTCGAAGCGGGCGAAAAGGCCACGATATGTCTCTAATTAGTGGAATAGATAGCATCTTGACTTATGATGGGATCTGAATTTAGACGGTAAATTTATTTTTATGTATATATTGATAGCAACCACTTTATTTTTCCTATCCTAGCTGTTGGTTGATTGGATGTCCCCCTCATTGAGTGGTAAAAGGGAATGATGGGGCTGTCTTGTAAGGGCAGACCTGGTTTTCTTTCCCCGCACAAAAAAAAAAATAGCCTTTAACTTCTTATCTGCCTTACCGCTTTATTAATTCTGAAAATTCGGCCTAGGTAGCAATCAGTAGAACCATCGAGATGACTTAATCAAGTCTGGTTGTGCATAGAGTTCCTTATCCCTTTTTTTTTTCCTTAACCTCAATTAATGGGTTCACCCAGCCTTTACTGTAGCATGATTCCTTGGAGGGGCAAGGGAGAAACTTCTCATCCCTGTTGATCGTACAGATGATCACCTTAACCTATGCGTTTTTCCTTACTTTAAATTGTGCCTTGATGGCGGATCCAGACAGGATGCCGAAGCTGTGATTCTTGAAACCCCTGTTGAACTTGGGTTCTCTGCATTTGCGCTCTATTTCCTAGCGATCTGGTGGAGTTTATTGTTGGGTGGGGTTGTAGTCCTTGTGTAGGGATAATAATTCCTGTCGTTTGGTTGTTATTTTTTTTTCTGGTGATTGAGGGAGGAGGCTCCCCAAATGTCATTCACTTAACCATTGCTTTCTTTTATTTTTCTAAATTCCTGGCGAATTTGAGGAGACTGCCCATGCGCTGCAACCCATTTCTCTTCGTTCTATTCTGTTTTTGTGCTGAGATCATGGGGTTCAACATGCTGGAGGTTACTCGCAGATTCGCGCCCTTGAGCTCTGAAAATTTCTTTCTCTCTACGTTCTGCCTTATTGTTTGACTATGGACAAATTGATCCAGAAACCGGCCACACACTCATCATTAACTCACCTGACAACCACCATCCACCTTTCTCTTTTGATTGTGATTCATCGCTGGGTGGTATTCGTGGTTTCTGTGTGGATTTTGGGAATCATTCCATCTGTGCGTGCCTTTGCCCACGCGTTTCCTGGGGCTCGTCCCTTTTGGAAGTATTTCCATTATTCACCTCTGTCACTTCTGCTGCGCGACGTGAGTGCCAGTTCTCAGCCGCAGGCAACCCAATCCTGGCGTCCCAATCCGGCGATTACCTTTTTATCATTTAATAATAGGGTTAAATATTGTTGTTTAAAATGTTCTGGTGTTAATACTGTCGTGTTAATATATGGTTGATTATCGTTTTCATATTGGTTTAATATTATCGTTGCAATATTATGGTTTTAATATTATTGATTAATATTATTGTTTTAATATTTCTTTTCTAATATTTGGTTTCAATTTTGTCGTTTTAATATATGGTTCTGCATCATAGCTGTAGTGATCGATAATCTAATCAGCAGCGAATGCCACTGGACTGTAATCTGGTGGTGATTATAATTGCTCTTTACTTTGATAACTAGGGTAACGTTGATTCCAGTGGGAGCTCCGTTATTTCATCATACAACAATGAATGCTAGTGTTGGATGCCTATTTTAACTATATTTTGTCTGCCGATTATTATAACAGAAAAAGTAATGCTAAATGGTAAAGGTACTGTCAATGTAATTAGGAAATAATTGTTAAAAAGGATGGTTAAAAGTAATATGATCTGATGGTAATTATTGATAAATAATTAAGACCTTGTAGGGTAATTTATGGTTAAATAAGGTGGATGTATGAGGTAATAGTTGTTAAAGTGACATTAGTGAACGTAATAGGGCATTAATGGTAATAATGGTTAAAAGAAAAAAAAATCATCATGATTATTAAATGTGTTTCGAATAATAAATTGTTAGTCATTAATTGGTTATTCATTAATTGGTTCTTCATAGGTTATTCATTAGTTATTGATTGGTTATTGATTGGTTATTGATTGGTTATTAAATGGTTATTCATTAATTAGTTATTCATTAATTGTTTTTCTATTCATTAAATTGTTATTCATTAATAATAAATTGTTATTCATTAAATGATTATTCATTAATTGTTTTAGTCTATTATAAGAGTAAATACATGGTTATCATGGTCAAGATTTGGTAGCTCCATTGTTTTAATAACAAACAAGGTAATGTCATTATTATTTTAATTGAATGATTTGTGATCTAGAAGGCGATGACCTGGGTGTGTTATGGTGATGTTAGGGTAATTTCATTATGCATGCTAATGCATGAATGTAGGATCCTTAATTCTAAGGGCACTCAATCTTTATGATTCAACAAACGGGGATTTGAAATTAATTAAAGTACATTATTTAGGACTGGGTCGGTAACTCGTCGTTTAAAGAGAAAACAAATGGAGTAATTGGTCTATGATTTAGGTCAGTGAGTCTCAATAGTGGTTGGTCGATGTCGAAATCCTTCTGATTGCGTCTCCCGTAGAGGTCGTGGTTGTCCTTGATTTTGCAGTACTTGGTTGTCTTTCTTTGCGTGGTCTGCTTGTGTCGGGCGGGGTATAGACACCTCCTTGTAGCCTTAGTATATATGTCTGTGTGTTGATTTTTCTGTGTAAAGAATCCAGTGCCGTATCAAGAGTCTCGGGCCCTTTAAAGGCAGGGTTTCCACTCTTGCGACACACCTGACAAAGATTACTAGTTTCTGCCTGAGTAGTCGGCCAGGAGCCTATCTGACCTTCTCTCTCTCCGGAGCAGAGGACTAAGATTAAACGCCCTGCTTTTCTGTGAAGAAAAGTAAACTCTACTATTGGATTCTTCCATCTGTGAATGTATTGTACTTAACACCTGGTGTCGTTTTCTGCTTACAACTGCTAGTTGTACGCCTTATGTCTAGGGGCGTTATTGCTTGTTGTCACTGTGATATGTCGTGTGTCATCTTGTTGTGTTCGTCTTGCTTGCGTCTTGTTCGTAGTCGGGTTACTAGTTTCTTCCTGAGCAGTCGGCCAGGAGCCTATCTGACCTTCTCTCTCTCCAAAGCAGAGAACTAAGATTAAACGCCCTGCTTTCCTGTGCAGAAATAGTAAACTCTACCACCTTGGATTCTTCCCTCTGTGTTCTTACTGTGCATAACCTAGTATGTCGTTAAATGTTTGCGTTGTGCGCCTTATGCCTATGGTCGTATATTGTTTGTAGTTACTCGTTGTGTGCCTTCAGTCTTCTTGTGATGAACATTGTGGTTGCGTCTTGTTGGTTGTCGAGTGGGGACGTAGAGACAAGTGTGCTTGTTACTCCTACACGCGCGCACACACCTTAAACAAATTTATTTTTTTTGCACCTGTTATTAGAGAGATTGTCGTAACGAGGAGGTCGTTACATATGGTATCAAAGCCAAGTTCGACCCACGACTTTGGATTCTCTACGACTTTCGTTGACATGATTAGATTTGATTATAATGTTGTTGATCGAGTTGATTGTGTGCGTGCAGGTAATCATGGTTAGAGGACACCGTGGAGGAAGACGACGGGGTGCTAGGGGAGGAGGCGTGATGCCTCGAGTAGCATCCATGCCTGAGGGGTCTAACCCCTAGGGAGGCGAGCAGGTTCTCGGATAGGAGAAGATCGCAGCTGGCGATGTCGTGGGGATGATGAGATCTTTTCAGCCCATGTCCGAGGCTCTGATCAGCTGATTGGACAGAGATGAGGCCAGGGCGCCGGCACCTGCTGAGGTTCCACCGCGTGCACCAACCGTTACAGGTAGCATTCACCGTGAACTCGAGAAGGTTAAATTTCCCGAGTTCTTTGGTGCCCCAGACGACGCAGCCGCCGAGGCATGGTTGGAGAATATGGCGATGTGCTTCGCACTTCACGATTATACCTCCAACATGAAGGTCCACATGGCGGTCTTTCAACTGAAGGGGAGTGCTCTTCTATGGTGGAAGACGCTCCTACCGCAGCTGAACATGGCCGTCGAAGACGTGTCATGGGAACTATTTGAGGAACGGTTCCGAGAGAGGTATCTTTCAGAGGAATTCATTGAGCGCTAGCTCAATGAGTTCAATGCATTACGACAGGGAGGTCGTACGGTGCCCGAGTATGAGGCACGTTTTATGGAGCTGCTCCGGTATGCTCCGCACCTGAACACTGAGAAGCTCAAGGTTAACCGGTTCGTGTTTGGCCTTAACGATAGCCTGCATGCAAAGGTTAGGATATTGATGCCTCAAACCTTGCACGACGCTGTCCAAAAGGCCCTCATAGCAGAGGAGGAGCTTATCAGTGGGGGTCAGACCAGGACTCCATCAAGACCAGCAGGGTAGGGTTCATCTGGAACGCCGCAGCACCAGACACCAGCGAGACATACACCGGGATATCGTGGCTTCCAGAGGGGATCCACATTCACTACACCTCAACGACCGCCGCCTCAGCAGTGGACACCTTATCGAGGACCACATCACCAGCAGCAGCGTCGCCCGCAACAGTAGCAGTTTAGGCCTGTTTAGTAGAACAGACCAGGTTTCCAGGCCAGTGGGCCATCATCCTCTACTTCAGGTACCAGGACTACTGGGCCGAAGAAGGGGTGTTGGACGTGTGGGGGGACACACTACCAGCGCGAGTGTCCTATGGATAGGACCAGAGCGTTCGGATCATCCAGACCCACTATAGTGGGAGATATGGGCAAGGCCCATCGGATTCACGCAGCGGTGAATAACCGCCAGGCAGAGCACCAGTCGACTGTGCTCGAGACGACAGGTACTATCGCTGGCTAGACCCTTAGTATTTTGATAGACCCTGGTGCTACGGAGAGTTTCATTTCTGGTGCAGCGCTAAAAAGGATTAAGGTAAAGGCAGTCGAACATGACGAGTTTAGCTTCGTGGAGATGGCTTCGGGAGCCAAACATAAGGTTGGAGGAAAGGTTACGGGCTGTGCCCTTAACTTGGGAGATTTTGTCATGGGGGTCAACTTGTACGTCACGATCTTAGGATCTTATGACGTCGTGATCGGTATGGATTGGTTGGAAACGCATGAGGTGATACTCAACTGTAAGATGAAGAGGTTGATCTTGGTCGATGATGAAGGACATAGATGTGTGATTGTATGACGGAACCAGGGAGTATCCCTGAGGTTCGTCTCTTCCTTACAGTTACGGAAGAGTATGCGCAAGGGGTGAAAGCTTTATGCGATCCTTGCGCTAAACGAAAAGGGAGTAGCAGAAGGTCTAGAACACCTTCCGGTGGTGAAGGAGTTTGCGGACGTGTTTCTAGAGGAGTTACCTGGGATGCCGTCGGAAAGAGAATTGGAGTTTACCATAGACCTGAAACTGGGGACTGAACCGATAGCGAGAACGCCTTATCGGATGTCGACCCCGTAGTTGCAAGAGCTAAAAATGCAACTGAAGGAGTTGTTAGACCTGGGACTGATACGCCCTAGTGTGTCAGCGTGGGGTGCACCAGTTATTTTCATTCAGAAGAAGGACGGATCGTGGAGGCTTTGCATTGACTACCGTCAACTGAACAAGGCTACGATCAAGAATCAGTATCCCTTACCAAGAATTGATGATATTTTCGATCAAATGAAGGGTGCGACGGTGTTCTCCAAGATCAATTTGCGATCAGGGTATCACCAGTTACGGATCAAGGAGAATGAAGTCCCTAAGACCGCCTTTAAGACGATATTTGGACATTACGAGTTTATTGTTTTACCGTTTGGATTGACAAATGCCCCAGGGGTATTCATGAGTTTGATGAATTGGGTGTTCCGCGAGTACTTGGACAAGTTCGTCCAAGTATTCATTGACGATATTTTGATCTACTCTCGGATGACGGAGGAGCATGACGAGCACTTGCGCGGTACTACAGTGTCTACGAGAGCACAAATTGTATGGGAAGTTGACCAAATTCTCTTTTTATCAATCGAGGATTCACTACTTAGGGCATGTCATCTCCAGCGAAGGCATCGCCGTGGATCCAGCAAAGGTGGAGGCTATTATGGAATGGCTTGCACCAACGAATGTCACAGAAGTGCGTAGCTTTATGGGTTTAGCAGGATACTATTGACGGTTTGTCGAGGGATTTTCGAAGATAGCAAATCCGATCACGGAATTGCAGAAGAAAAATAAGACGTTTGTTGGGACCGAGAAATGTGCGGAAGCATTTCGAAGGATTAAACAGTTGTTGACCACAACACCGATACTAAAGGTCCCTGACATGGACGCAGACTTCTTGGTATGCATGGACACATCCAAGGAAGGTTTAGGCGGAGTCTTGATGCAAGACGGACGAGTGATTGCTTACATTTCCAGGAAACTAAGAAGGCATGAGGAGAACTACGCGATGCACGATTTGGAGTTATTAGCCATTGTATATGCCTTGAAGGTTTGGAGACACTACCTTGTTGGATGAAAATTTGAATTAAAGACTGATCATTGTGGACTACAACACATTTTTACGCAAAGCGACCTGAACGCACGACAACGGCGTTGGTCGGAATTGCTTAGCGAGTACGACTTCGAAATTACTTACATAAAGGGAATAGTGAACCGAGTGGCAGACGCTTTGAGTCAGAGGCCACGCATCTTTTCGGTGTTACCTCTTCAGACGAATCTACGTGAGAAGATTCTCACCTTACAGCGTGATGATGACTGGTACAAAGAAGTCGAGGATTTTATCGAACAAAACACAATGATGGTACCACGATATGAGGGATATTCATTTCATAGCGATGGTTTATTGAGGATTAGAGGTAGGATTTACGTACCGCCAAACGACGAGTTGAGGATGTTGATCCTGAGCGAGGCTCATAGAGCGGTTTACATGGCTCACCCAGGAGTTACGAAGATGAGGGCAGAACTTAAACCCTTATTCTTCTGGAAAGGAATGAAGGCCGACATAGTCAACTTTGTGGCTAGATGTCTAGAGTGTCAGCAGGTGAAGGCTGAACATAGACACCCGACAGGATTACTTCAACCACATGCCATTCTGGAATCGAAATGGGAAGTTATTTCGATGGATTTTATTGTTGGATTGTCACTGACGACAAGGAGACATGACTCGATTTTTGTAGTAGTAGACACTCTGATGAAGAGTGCTTACTTTATTCCTGTGCGTACGACGTATCAGGCACCTGACATAGCGAGAGTTTTTATCAGTGAGATTGTGAGGTTGCATGGCGTGCCTAAGAGGATTATATCCGATCGAGGATTGGTGTTTACTGGACGATTTTGGACGAGTTTCCAAGAGGCCTTGGGAACTCAACTTAACTTTAGTACTGCGTATCACCCAGAGACTGACGGACAGACGGAATGAATGAACCAAACCTTGGAAGACATGTTGCGCATGTACGTGATGGACCAACAAAAGCGTTGGGAGGAATTCTTGCCTCTAGTAGAGTTCGCTTACAACAACAGTTACCAGAGCACCATTAAGATGGCACCTTTTGAGTTTCTTTATGGGCGACCGTGTCGGACGCCCTTGAGTTGGGATCGACTTGAGGATAGGGTCCTGGTGGGACCAGAGGCGATCCAAGAAATGGAAGAGCAAATGCAAACCATAAGACAAAGGATAAAAGAAGCACAGGATCGACAGAAGAGTTATGCTGATGCACACCGAGTCGACCGTAGTTACGAGGTTAGCGATCGAGTCTTCTTGCGGGTTATACTGCATAAGAGTTCGATCAAGTTTGGAAAGGGAGCTAAACTCTCTCCTAGGTTCATGGGACCTTTCGAGATTATGGAGAGAAAGGGGCCCGTGGCCTATCGACTAGCCTTGCCTGATTCTTTGAGGCGTATGCATGATGTTTTTCATGTATCTGTTTTGAGACATTATATTAGTGATCCTACACACGTGATTGACATGTGTTCCTTGAAGGTATCAGACGAGGGAGCTCTCACAAATGATCCAGTCTACATATTAGATCGTTGTGTTCGACAGTTACGATGTCGAACGATAGATCAGGTCAAGGTCCAGTGGGACGGTTATAGTCCGCACTCGGCGACCTGGGAGGACGCCTATGATATCCGTCAGCAGTTTCCATTTTTGTTTGATAGATAGACTTATGATACTGTGATACTATTATTTTGGCATTTCTACTGAGAAACTTCGAGACGAAGTTTAGACCAAGAGGGGGTGTATGTAACATCCCGCTCTGGTGCACTAAGAAAACCTATTATTTGAGGACACTTGCTCGCAAGTGATCTGGACTTTTCTGATGTTAAAACATTTATACTCGATTATGATGCATTATGATAGATGACATGATGTTTTACTATTGTTGTATACAGGTGCTATTGACTCAGTTCATTTGAGTGTGCAGGGTTTTTGACCTGGAGGGTGCAGAGGCATCGACGAAACCCTTGGACTCCAGATTGAGTCAGGGAGTGTGCTATTTGAGTTTGATTTATTTACCATGATATTTTATTGATTTGATGATCTGTAGTTGACATGTTCTGACTTGATGGTTGATGATGTAGGCTGATGATAGCTTGCCGACCAGACTCACATATGGAGTAAAGGGGCCACACACGATTTTCAGAGAGGTTGAGGGAGAGGTGTGGACAACAGCCCTGCCACAGCCTACTAGCACTCCCGCCATGGCTTGAACTGTAGGTTAACGATTACCTAGTTCGAGAGGATCCATGATGCCGTGAGGGAAGACTGCGACAGTCGCTCACGATGATTCTAAGGGGCACACAATAAGGTGGGGGCCTTATTCCTTAGATCCCTTAGTCTCCCACAAGTTCACCTGGCGGAGTGTTGAATCCAGGGGTTATAGATGTCTACCAATCAGTCAAGTTGGCGAGTGGCACCCTTGGAGCACGTGGTGCATCCTAAAGGGCACATCGTGCAAAAGAAACACAAGTTGGCGAGTGGCACCCTTGGAGCACATGGTGCATCCTGAAGGGCACGTCGCGCAACAGAAGCAAATGAGGCGAGTGGCACCCTTGGAGCACGTAGTGCGTCCTGAAGGGCACGTCGCATTGATGATGAGATGTGACAACCTAGATGACCCTAAGACCTTAACGCCTTAAGAAATTCTCAAAACGACTCCCCTAATGAATTGTCACCCAGTTCAAATCTAAACCTAAATTTAAAACATCTCTAAGATAAAATTTGATTATCCTTAAGAAAGGACCCTACAAAAATAAAACATAAGGATGCTAACCAAAACCCTCCTAAGTATTAGTTAAAGTCTTCTTAAATTAAGGGGGGGTAAAGTAATGAGGGAGATAAATTAATTGAAACCCATGGTTTTCAAATTATAAAGAAGAAATAAAATTATTTAAAGTGTGGGAGTATAAAAGTTAGGATTTTAGAAATATAATGAAAAGATTAATAAGCGCATTTATCTTTTTGGGTTTAAAAAAAAAAGGAGAAATAAATAATAGGAATAGGGAATCTAGTAATAAAGGAAACATATTAAAGGAAAGTGGGGGACATAGGGTAAAAGAAAAAAGGAATCAACAATTAAGAACTTTCTATAATGAACTAAAATAGCAACTTCTTTTAGGGAAAGTTATTAAAAGCGTGTAAGGGGATCTAGGAACACCTAGGAGTAATTTTAGGAGCGACTATAGGTGGGTGAGGGAAATGAGTCTTTTAATTAATTCTAAAGAAAATAATTTTGGAGAAACATGGGGGGATGAGTGACACATGTACGATAGAGATTTTTGAGAGTTTTCATTTAAACTTAATTAAAAATATGTTTAGGAAAGTAGGTGGGTCTGAAATTTCTATAAAGGAGAGGGAAGATGAGGAAGAAAGGGGGGAACGGTTAGCGTAACGTTACGCTGCCGGATTGTGGCTTGACTGATTACTTGTGAGGAGTTGGGGATTTTCTCAGCTGTATTGGAGTGGTAGCTCAGCCTTGCGAGGCGAGCTGGGAAGCTAGGCATACCTTCTGGATTTGTGTGGCCCCTTTGCGGCTCGGGGGGCTAAGGGGGAAGCAGAGTACCCTTAGCGATTGGCTGGGAGGTACCGGTGAGGTCTCTACGGTCGACGAGCGGGAGCGGCACAGAGAGCGGGATGTGGCACAAAGTGCGGGACGTCTTCGAAGCGGGCGAAAAGGCCACGGTATGTCTCTAATTAGTGGAATAGATAGCATCTTGACTTATGATGGGATCTGAATTTAGACGGTAAATGTATTTTTATGTATATATTGATAACAACCACTTTATTTTTCCTATCCTAGCTGTTGGTTGACTGGCTGTCCCCCTCATTGAGTGGTAAAAGGGAATGATGGGGCTGTCTTGTAAGGGCAGACCTGGTTTGCTTTCCCTGCACAAAAAAAAAAAATAGCCTTTAACTTCTTATCTGCCTTACCGCTTTATTAATTCTGAAAATTCGGCTTAGGTAGAAATCAGTAGAACCAGCGAGATGACTTAATCAAGTCTGGTTGTGCATAGAGTTCCTTAACCCTTTTTTTTTTCCTTAACCTCAATTAATGGGTTCACCCAGCGTTTACTGTAGCACGATTCCTTGGAGGGGAAAGGGAGAAAATTCTCATCCCTGTTGATCGTACAGACGATCACCTTAACCTCTGCGTTTTTCCTTACTTTAAATTGTGCCTTGATGGCGGATCCAGACAGGATGCCGAAGCTGTGATTCTTGAAACCCCTGTTGAACTTGGGTTCTCTGCATTTGCGCTATATTTCCTAGCGATCTGGTGGAGTTTATTGTTGGGTGGGGTTGTATTCCTTGTGTAGGGATAATAATTCCTGTCATTTGGTTGTTATTTTTTTTTTCTGGCGATTGAGGGAGGAGGCTCCCCAAATTTCATTCGCTTAACCATTGCTTTCTTTTGTTTTTCTAAATTCCTGGCGAATTTGAGGAGACTGCCCATGCGCTGCAACCCATTTCTCTTCGTTCTGTTCTGTTTTTGTGCTGAGATCTTGGGGTTCAACATGCTGGAGGTTACTCGCGGATTCACGCCCTTGAGCTCTGAAAATTTCTTTCTCTCTGCATTCTGCCTTGTTGTTTGACTATGGACAAATTGATCCAGAAACCGGCCACACACTCATCATTAACTCACCTGATAAACACCATCCACCTTTCTCTTTTGATTTTGATTCATCGCTGGGTGGTATTCGTGGTTTCTGTGTGGATTTTTGGAATCATTCCATCTACGCGTGCCTTTGCCCGCGCATTTCCTGGGGCTCGTCCCTTCTGGCAGTATTGCCATTATTCACCTCTGTCACTTCTGCTGCGTGGCGTGGGTGCCAGTTCTCAGCCGTAGGCAACCCAATCCTGGCATCCCAATCTGGCGATTACCTTTTTATCGTTTAATATTAGGGTTAAATATTGTTGTTTAAAATGTTCTGGTGTTAATACTGCCGTGTTAATATATGGTTGATTATCGTTTTCATATTGGTTTAATATTATCGTTGCAATATTATGGTTTTAATATTATTGATTAATATTATGGTTTTAATATTTCTGTTCTAATATTTGGTTTCAATTTTGTCGTTTTAATATATGGTTCTGCATCATAGCTATAGTGATCGATAATCTAATCAGCAACGAATGCCACTGGACTGTAATCTGGTGGTGATTATAATTTCTCTTTACTTTGATAACTAGGGTAACGTTGATTCCGGTGGGAGCTCCGTTATTTCATCATACAACAATGAATGCTAGTGTTGGATGCCTATTTTAACTATATTCTGTCTGCCGATTATTATAACAGAAAAAGTAATGCTAAATGGTAAAGGTACTGTCAATGTAATTAGGAAATAATTGTTAAAAAGGATGGTTAAAAGTAATATTATCTGATGGTAATTATTGATAAATAATTAAGACCTTGTAGGGTAATTTATGGTTAAAGAAGGTGGATGTATGAGGTAATAGTTGTTAAAGTGACATTAGTGAACGTAATAGGGAATTAATGGTAATAATGGTTAAAAGAAAAAAAAATCATCATGATTATTAAATGCGTTTCTAATAATAAATTGTTAGTCATTAATTGGTTATTCATTAATTGGTTCTTCATAGGTTATTCATTAGTTATTAATTGGTTATTCATTGGTTATTAAATGGTTATTCATTAATTGTTTTTCTATTCATTAAATTGTTATTCATTAATAATAAATTGTTATTCATTAAATGATTATTCATTAATTGTTTTAGTCTATTATAAGAGTAAATACATGGTTATCATGGTCAAGATTTGGTAGCTCCATTGTTTTTAATAACAAACAAGGTAAAGTCATTATTATTTTAATTGAATGATTTGTGATCTAGAAGGCGATGACCTAGGTGTGTTATGGTGATGTTAGGGTAATTTCATTATGCATGCTAACGCATGAATGTAGGATCCTTAATTCTAAGGGCACTCAATCTTTATGATTCAACAAACGGGGATTTGAAATTAATTAAAGTACATTATTTAGGACTGGGTCGGTAACTCGTCGTTTAAAGAGAAAAAAAATGGAGTAATTGGTCTATGATTTAGGTCAGTGAGTCTCAATAGTGGTTGGTCGATGTCGAAATCCTTCTGATTGCATCTCCCGTAGAGGTCGTGGTTGTCCTTGATTTTGCAGTACTTGGTTGTCTTGCTTTGTGTGGTCTTCTTGTGTCGGGCAGGGTATAGACACCTCCTTGTAGCCTTAGTATATATGTCTATGTGTGTGATTTTTCTGTGTAAAGAATCCAGTGCCGTATCAAGAGTCTCGGGCCCTTTAAAGGCAAGGTTTCCACTCTTGCGACACACCTGACAGAGATTACTAGTTTCTGCCTGAGCAGTCGGCCAGGAGCCTATCTGACCT
>ML792982.1:47180-59036 GCA_009831015.1 Picea engelmannii | reverse complement strand
TTTTTCTGTGTAAAGAATCCAGTGCCGTATCAAGAGTCTCGGGCCCTTTAAAGGCAAGGTTTCCACTCTTGCGACACACCTGACAGAGATTACTAGTTTCTGCCTGAGCAGTCGGCCAGGAGCCTATCTGACCTTCTCTCTCTCCAGAGCAGAGGACTAATATTAAACGCCTTGCTTTTCTGTGCAGAAATAGTAAACTCTACTATTGGATTCTTCCATCTGTGACTGTACTGTACTTAACACCTGGTGTCGTTTTCTGCTTACAGCTGCTAGTTGTACGCCTTATGTCTAGGGGCGTTATTGCTTGTTGTCATTGTGATATGTCGTGTGTCGTCTTGTTGTGTTCGTCTTGCTTGCGTCTTGTTTGTAGTCGGGTTACTAGTTTCTGCCTGAGCAGTCGGCCAGGAGCCTATCTGACCTTCTCTCTCTCTCCGGAGCAGAGAACTAAGATTAAACGCCCTGCTTTCCTGTGCAGAAATAGTAAACTCTACCACCTTGGATTCTTCCCTCTGTGTTCTTACTGTGCATAACCCAGTATGTCGTTAAATGTTTGCGTTGTGCGCGTTATGCCTATGGTCATATATTGTTTGCAGTTACTTGTTGTGTGCCTTCAGTCTTCTTGTGATGAACATCATGGTTGCGTCTTGTTGGTTGTCGAGTGGCGACGTAGAGACAAGTGTGCTTGTTACTCCTACATGCGCGCACACACCTTAAACAAAAAAAATAAAAATTGCACCTGTTATTAGAGCGGTTGTCGTAACAAGGAGGTCGTTACAGGTCGACATATGTTTGTAACTGCTAGTTATTGTTTCTCAAGACTTGAATATTTAAATGGAATTGAGACTTTTTTTTAGGATTGAAATGCTTTATTTATTATACATAGGATCGATTCCCTCATGTTGTCAGTTTCCATGAGCTATTCCTTCATTCCCAAATTCATATATCATTTCAAATGCCCATTTATCTTTCCCCTTGTGTTATGAAATTAAATATTTCCCGATAAATTGGTATTGATATTGGAAACAATGATATATTATGATGGGGATGTAAATATGGTTATGGTCATATTTTGAAAGAGTATGTTACATGATGGTTATATTTGAAAAATTCAAATTTTATTTTCTCAAGGCCAATTCCCTCCATATTTCCATTTTTCATAAGTTATTTCCAATTCCCAATTCCATATTCTTTTTTATTCAAAATTTCCCCTCTGGTGCATAGTTGATTTTTAAAAATATAGGATTGGCAAAGGTGGATATAAAATTGACAGTGAAATTATGAAGAGATTGTTAACAAATAATTTTACTTTATTTGTGTTCTATGATAGATTATTTTTGGACATGTGCCATTACATTTCCTTTCCATTATCTCACTTTTCACACATTACAATCCCATCATTTTCGCCAAATACATTGTTTCTCCCATGTTCTTAAATAATAATTACTTATGTGATGAAGAAGAGTTGATGGGCAGAATTGATAATCTTGACCTATTTTCCCTCGCATCTCCTTGATTGCTTTCATGTTGTTTCTTGTCAACATAGTTGTTTCTAAGTTATATTATGCAAAGGGTATTTGATGTTTATAGACTACTGTATGCATGTTCTAACTCTGATTTTCACTTAGATATTAGTTTCTTTAGTAGAGGCAATGGTGGAAGAGGAAACAGGGGAAGAGGGAGAAGGCCTAATGATTTTTGGGGTAACAAAAGACTTCACTTCTCAATCCATTTCAATGCCAAATCTGAGGAGTTTAACCAGCGCCTACAAACTAGTTTCTTGAACTTAGCGGGACAAGTGGATTTTCACCCAATTCTCCACCTGAAAGAATACCCCTTCATCCTCATCCAAGTATTTCTAGTATTCCTATACAACGACATATTTCATTACCTCCTAAGATTCTAGCCAATGATGGTTGGAATGAGATTGTTAAACCCTCCTCAACATCAAGCCCAAGGATATCCCACAACTTCAATGTCATTATCTCCACCTCTTCCAAAGCGATATGCCCTCCATACTTCATCAGAAGCTTCTCATGCCCATTCTTCTTGACCATTAAAGAAACTTAAATCTCAAATCCTGGAACCTAAGCATAGAAAAGGAAAACAACCTTCCCAATCTATCAATTTTGATGAGTTAGTAACTTCTTCACATTCAGTCACCTCTCATGATAAGCATCCAAAAAATGAAAGTAAATATATTTATTTTGAGAGCATGCATCTGGAAGCATAAAAAACAAGAGTCAATGCACTAGTTAATGAAGGTTTGGAAGTCATAAATCCACATGAAAGTAAACAGAGGCAAGTTGCCTCACATAAAAAATATGACTTATGATTTTTTAAGTATTATTATGATGGTTTTAAAGTTGTGATCATTTATAGTTATAACTTTCTGGATAGTGGTATTCTTTAGACAAGTTGATTATTCATCATTTTTGAATATTGTCACAACAATATTATTTTTGAGGCATGTGATGGTATATTTATTTTGACATATTTATGACAGCTCAGACTTAGACAAAAATCTGATATGTTTATTTTTTATAAATATGTTTATTATTCGGGAGTCACAAGGATGCTTATAGGTATGAGATGATTGGGATATGTGCTATGTTTATAATTAAATGGATGTTGGATGGCTTTAATTTATGTTTATTTTTAAAGGAGAAACAAGGGGGATATGTTAAAAGTTCAAAAGGTCATTAGGGGGTCCCCACCTATTAGTTAGTATTTATTTTATCCTTATCATTAAATATTACTATTATTCAATTATGAATTGTCCCCATTAACTAAAATTAGTTAATGACTTAACTAAAAGTAGTTCAACTTCTCAAACAACTTTTGAGAGAATAAAAGAGAACTCAAGGGACAAGCAAAAGGAGAGAGATAGAGAGAACAACTCTAATAAGGTATTATCTTGCTTCTTAAGTGAGATTACTTTACTATTTCATTCATCTCTGAAATACATAAGTGCTAAGAACTTCTTGTTGATAGCAGGATCCTACTGAAGGTGGCAATAAGGAGAACGAAGAAGTATTGATTTGCTGATATACTTCAGAAGCTTGATCACCTATCTCCGATAGTCTATGGGTTCTTGTTAGATTTATGGATTAGTTTCCAGTATTGATTAAGGATTTTGTGTAGAGTCAAGGCAGTGGCATTTATGGCATGTCATTTAAGCTTTGTTTTAGTTTTGGTTTCACTTAATGATACCAGTAGTCTCTGTATGATGTAGTATACCATCTTTGACTACTAAGTCTCATTCTGGTCCTTACCTTTTGGGTATGAATAATGTTGTTGGTTGTATTTTAGATTTGAATAAATAAAAACTTTGGATGGTTTTGAAGTCTCATTTGAGTTTCTGTGTAATCTTATGTCTGATTTTTATTTCTAAAGGAGTTAAAAAATAAAAAAATTATTTTCTATTATAAATATTTTCTTTCATTGACATACTACACTTATAAAAGATAACATTAATTCGAAGGACATATTTCTTGAGAATTGTAACGACCTTATGTTGCGACAACCATTCTAGTGACAGGTGCAAATTTTTTTTTTCTTTAAAGTGTGTGCACGCATGTAGAAGTAACAACACACTTAACTGTACGACGCCACTCGACAACCAACAAGACGCAACCACGACAAGGAAAAAATGAAGGCACACAATGAGTAACTGCAACAATATACGATCACAGGCATAAGGCGCACATCACAAACATTAAGACATATTGGGGGTGCACAGTAAGAACACAGAGGGAAGAGTCCATGGTGTTAGGGTTACTATTTCTGCACAGGAAAGAAGGGCGTTTAGTCTTATATCTTCTCGAAAGAAGATTAGACAGGCTCCTGGCCGACTGTTCAGGCAGAAACTAGTAACCGTACCTAGAACAAGACGCAAGCAAGTCGAACACAATAAGACGACCTCAACGTATCACAGTGACGACAGGCAATAAACGCCCCTAGACATAAGGCGTACAACTAACAACTGTAAGCAGGAGACAACACCAGTTGTTAAGTACAGTACAATCACAGACAGAAGAATCCAACAGTAGAGTTTACTATTTCTGCACAGAAAAGCAGGGCTTTTAGTCTTATGTCTTCTCGAAAGAAGATTAGACAGGCTCCTGGCCGACTGCTCAGGAAGAAACTAGTAATCTCTGTCAGGCATGTCGCAAGAGTGGAAACCCTGCCTTTAAAGGGCCCGTGACTCTTGATACGGTACTGGATTCTTTACGCAGGAAAATCACACACACCGTCATGAAACATTACCCATCTATCATTGGGGTCGCAATCTGGACCAAGATTTTACAATTATCATACCTCTTATATGCTACCACCACTAAGTTCATAATGACCTTACAAGATAAAATCATTCACTAAGGTCCAATAGTAATGCATGAATATTGACATCATATTTATAGGTAATGTCAATTGAAAATAACAACATACATCATAAATTAAAATGGCAACCTAAAATAATAAAATTTAATGACAAAATTTAAAAGGGAATTATTTGGATATGACAACCATCAATATTTAAAATAACAATATTTAAAGATAGCGATTAATTAAGGATGTCACTATAGGGAAATAGCATCATGATTATAGGAATCATCAATTGAAAATACAATATACACCATAATTTTAAAAAGCAATCTATAATATACTAAAGGTTAAAAGGACAATGACAACCATCCACATTACAATTGACAATAGATTAAGATGACCATTAATTAAAGAGGTCAATATATGGAATTACCCCATAACTACAAGTGACATCATCTTGAATAACCACATACCCATAATGATAACAACAATATCTCTCTTTTCAAAACCTAACATGTATTTCTTTACCTCACATTCATTGATTATATAAATGAAATGTCTAGACCTAAGCGAAGATAACCATGACTATTTCATTGCAACGATGTAAACAAAGCACTTTACCTAAGATGATTTACTTCACCTTCTTGTCATGGCATTATCTTGATGTTCATTACCATAAATGACCATTCTAATCGAACCATAGTATTAAAACGAAAATAATAAAACCAAATATTAAACACAGCAATATAAACCCTAGTATTAACGATAATATTAAAACCAAATATTAATACCGGAAGTAACCCACATTATTTGACCACTTAATATTAAGCCATATTATTAAACCACTTAATATTAACCTCAATATCAAATCAACATTACAACGATAAAACTAAACCATTATTATAGCAATCATACGACCATATAATTATGACAACCGCCTTATTGAGATCAGGATTTTAAACAGCGTATCAAACCATAACAGTGAACATAATTGTTCAACCCATAATAGTTAAATGATAAAGTTGGCTCCCAAAATTAAACAATAATATAATCCAACGTTAGCGGATAGTATTAACCAGAATATTGAACAGCGATATGGACTCATGATGTTAATCGATAACAATGGAACCAAAAAGTTAATGTTTTCACAATACCAGCTAATAAACACTAAAAGAATCCCTAATATTAGCACCCGGCTCGTTTGGAATATGACGACAGTCATAATAGAATCATAATGTTAATACCATGCTCAATTTAAAAAGGAGCCATACACGAATTTATTGGAGGGCAGGAAAGCGCGTTGAGGTAAACTGTCCACAGGGGGCACCGTAATAAACGCAAACGACTGCGCAAACGTAGCAATACCGCATATTGATAAGATGCAAATAAAAATGCAGCGCAGGAACACACCCTTAATACAGAAACACCCACAAATAAAACATAGTGACAACAGCTTGTGAAGCGAAGAGTTCCCAAAAACGAATGCCAGAATTTCGCAAACGAAGATAGCATAATAAAATGAAATGCCCACCAAGAATTATGACGCCCACAGTCAACAAAAAAATGCCATTGTATATAAAAGAAAACGCTGCTAGACAATTTGCCCCTGGTACAAAAAGAGACGCCCAAAATAAAAGAAACCCACGGTAAGATGGTCCACTGAAAATGAAGGAAACTCATGGGTAAACTTTCCCCACGTGCAGAGAACACGCCACAAGCAGTGAATGAGGGCACGCCCCGTGTGGGGACTCACCACACCACGGGAAGGGGTCGAAATTGCGGGTTGCTGGCCAAGAATATAAAGGAAAAATCAACTGTAAACAAAGGCAGCTGTACACGAAACGCCTAGTATCACCGTATACAAATACACCCAAGACTACAGTGGAAAACGCCCACTATCAGTTTGCAAAAATGCACAAGATAATAGAGGCAAAAACGCCTAAAATCAATTTGCAAAAATGCATAAGATGATAGTGGCAGAACGCCTAAAATCAATTTGCAAAAATGCATAAGATGACAGTGGCAGAACGCCTAAAATCATTTTGCAAAACGCACAAGAACAGTAACAAAACGCCCATTGTAAGATCAACGACCAATGCAAGAAATTCTCACAGTGTGTAATAAAAACGCCCAAACACAAGAATTGCCCATGGTAAAAACTGAAAACGCCCCACACAAGAATGCTCATTCTGAAGGAGAACGCAGACCCTTCGATCCACATACCAGAATACAATAATATCAATTTCGGCAAATTCCAGCAGACAAGTGATAACATTATAGACAATGTCTAGATGCAAATGATCGTACCAACATCAATTCCAGCAATTTCCAGGAGACAAGTGATAACAATACCGACAATATCCAGAATGCAAATGGTAGTAATTTCAGACAATTTCCAGAATGCTATAATATCAATATCAGAAATTTTCAGAACATCATGATAAACCACTCCTTCTACCATACAAATGAAAAGCGTACCTGTGCCTTTTCGCCCCTCACTTTGGATTGACGTCCCGCGCTGCGCACTGCGTACCGCATCCCGCTCTCCGTACTCCTCTCGCTCGCCAACCGTAGAGGACTCAGTGGTACCTCCTAGACAAATGCTAGGGGTACTCTGCTTCCCCCTTAGCCCCCCGAGCCACAAAGAGGCCACACAAGAACTAGAGATAAGACTAGCTTCTCAGCTCGCCTCCACGGATGAGCTACCACTCCAACACAGCTGAGATAAACCCAACTCCTCACAAGAAATCCGTCAAGCCACAATTCGGCAGCGTAACATTACGCTAACCGTTCATCCCCTTCTTCCTTCTTTTCCCCTTCTTTTATAGAAATTTGAGACCCACCTACTTTCCTAAATTATTATTAAATTAATTTTTAATGAAAAACCTCTAAACAATCTCTACCATCCAAGTGTCACTCATCCCCCATGTTTATCCAAATTAATTTTCTTTAATTTAAATAAAAGACTCATTTCCCTCACTCCCCCCTAAAGTCGCTCCTAAAATTTCTCCTACGGTTCCTAGATCCCCTCTCATGCTTTTAATCACTTTCCTAAAATGAAGCTTCTGATTTTTAGTAACTCCTTAAATGATGATCCCTTTTTTCTTTTTACCCTATGCAAGTTTCCTTATTTCTATTAGTTGTGCCTTTCCCTTTTGTTTGTTTGTTTGTTTATTTATTTTTTTTAAAACCCAAATGATAAAGCACTTATTAATCTTTTCATTGTATTTCTAAAATCCTAGCTTTTATACTTCCTCCCTTTAATAATTTTAATTATTCTTTATAATTTAAAATCCATGGGTTTCACTTAATTTATCTCCCTCATTACTTTACCCCCCTTTAGTTTAAAAAGACTTTAACTAACACATAGGAGGGTTTTAGTTTACGCCCTTACGTTTATTTTTGTAGGATATTTTCTTAGGGCTTATCAGAATTTTATCTTTGAGATGTTTTAAATTTAGGTTTAGATTGAACTAGGCGACAATTCATTAGGGGAGTCGTTTTAAGAATTTTATTAGGCGTTAAGGTCTTAGGGTCATCTAGGTGGTCTCATCATCATCATCAATGCGACGTGCCCTTCTGGACGCACTACGTTCTCCAAGGGTGCCACTCGCCTCGTTTGCTTCTGTTGCGCGACGTGCCCTTCAGGATGCACCACGTGCTCCAAGGGTGCCACTCGCTGACTTGTATTTCTTTGCGTGACGTGCCCTTCAGGATGCAACACATGCTCCAAGGGTGCCACTCACCGACTTGACGGATTGGTAGACTCTATAACCCCTGGAGTCAACACTCCGCCAGGTGACCTTGTGGGAGACTAAGGGCTCTAAGGAATAAGGCCCCCTCCTTATTGCGCGCCCCTTAGAATCATCGTGAGCGACTATCGCAGTCTGCCCTCACGACATCGTGGATCCTCTCGAACTAGGTAATCATTAACCTACAGTTCGAGCCATGACGAGAGTGCTAGTAGGCTGTGGCAGGGCTGCTGTCCACACCTCTCCCTCATCCTCTCTAGAAATCATGTGTGGCCCCTTTACTCCATATGTGAGTCTGGTCGGCAAGCTATCGTCAGCCTGCATCATCAACCATCATGTCAAAACATGTCAACAACATATCTTCAAATCAATAAATATCATGGTAAATAAATCAACTCAATATCACACTCCCTGACTCAATCCGGAGTCCAAGGGTTCCGTCGATGCCTCTGCATCCTCCAGGTCAAAAACCCTGCACACTCAAATGAACTGAGTCAATAGCACCTATATACATCATAATTAAAACATCCTGTCATCAATCATAACGCATCATCATCAAGGATCAATGGTT
The DNA here is from genome assembly GCA_009831015.1 of Picea engelmannii. Classification (NCBI taxonomy): domain Eukaryota; kingdom Viridiplantae; phylum Streptophyta; class Pinopsida; order Pinales; family Pinaceae; genus Picea; species Picea engelmannii. Next base: position 50,390 of record ML792982.1, on the reverse strand, counting down.
TATCTTCATAAAAATCCAGATCACTTGCGAGCAAGTGTCCTCAAATAATAAGTTTTGTCAGTGCGCCAGAGCGGGATGTTACATACACCCCCTCTTGGTCTAAAATTCATCCCGAAGTTTCTTAGTATCAATACCGAATAAATGTACCACAATATCATAAGTACCACAGTATCATAAGTCTATCTATCAAAGAAAAAATGGAAACTGCGGGCGCATATCATATGCGTCCTCCCAGGTCGCCGAGTGCGGACTATAACTGTCCCACTGGACCTTGACCTGTTCTACCGTTCGACGCTGTAACTGTCAAACACGATGATCTAAAATGCGGACTGACTCAGCCGTGAGTTCTCCCTCGTCCGATACCTGCAAATAAATCATGTCAATCATGTGTGTCGGATCACTAATATAATGTCTCAAAACAGATACATGAAAAACATCGTGCATACACCTCAAAGAATCACGCAAGGCTAGTTGATAGGCCACGGGCCCCTTTCTCTCCACAATCTCGAAAGGTCCCACGAACCTCGGAGAGAGTTTAACTCCCTTTCCAAACTTGATCGAACTCTTATGATGTTTTACCCACAAGAAGACTCGATCGCCGACCTCGTAACTACGGTCGACTCGGTGCGCATCGACATAACTCTTCTGTCGATTCTACGCTTCTTTTATCCTTTGTCTTATGGTTTGCATTTGCTCTTCCATTTCTTGGATCACTTCTGGTCCCACCAAGACCCTATCCTCAATCCGATCCCAACTCAAGGGCGTCTGACATGGTCGCCCATAAAGAAACTCAAAAGGCGCCATCTTAATGGTGCTCTGGTAACTGTTGTTGTAAGCGAACTCTACGAGAGGCAAGAATTCCTCCCAACACTTTTGTTGGTCCCCCACGTACATGCGCAACATGTATTCCAAGATTTGGTTCGTACGTTCTGTCTGTCCGTCAGTCTCTGGGTGATACGCAGTACTAAAGTTAAGTTGAGTTCCCAAGGCCTCTTGGAAACTCGTCCAAAATCGTCCGGTAAACACCGATCCTCGATCAGATATAATCTTATTAGGCACGCCATGCAGCCTCACAATCTCACTGATGAAAACTCTTGCTATGTCAGGTGCCTGATACGTCGTGCGCACCGGAATAAAGTGAGCACTCTTTGTCAGAGTGTCTACTACTACAAAAATCGAGTCGTGTCTCCTTGCCGTCAGTGGCAATCCAACAATAAAATCCATCGAAATGACTTCCCATTTCGATTCCGGAATGGCATGTGGTTGAAGTAATCCCGTCGGGTGTCTATGTTCAGCCTTTCCCTGCTGACACTCGAGACATCTAGCCACAAAATTGACTATGTCGGCCTTCATTCCTTTCCATAAGAACAAGGGCTTAAGGTCTGCCCTCATCTTCGTAACTCCCGGGTGAGCCATGTAAACTGCTCTATGAGCCTCGCTTAGGATCAACATCCTCAACTCGTCGTTTGGCGGTACGTAAATCCGACCTCTAAACCTCAATAAACCATCGCTCTCAAATGAATATCCCTCAAATCGTGGTACCATCATAGTGTTTTGTCCGATAAAATCCTCGACTTCTTTGTACCAGTCATCGTCACGCTGTAAAGTGAGAATCTTCTCACGTAGATTCATTTGAAGAGGCAACACCGAAAAGATGCATGGCCTCCGACTCAAAGAATCCACCACTTGGTTCACTGTTCCCTTTATGTAAGTAATCTCGAAGTCGTACTCTCTGTTAGGACCACACAATGTACCTTTTTGCCAATACTTTTTGCCACCATTATACTCTTGATCACCTGCATTTAGACTAATACTATCACTTTATCTGATCATCTCAAAGGTATACAATGTCCCTTCTCATTACTATACGTTTAATCTGTTTTGCATGATATTTTGCATCACTCTCGTACTTAACCATTGATTAGAAATGCATAAGTGTCCAAAACTGCAGATTTGTACTTAAGGCCCATTGTTGAAACACATAACTGATGCTGAAACACGGAGATGCTACACATCTCGAGGTCGCAGATGCTGAAACACGGAGCTACTACACAGCCCAAGGTCGCAGATGCTGAAACACGGAGCTGCTACACAGTCCAAGGATGCAGATGCTGAAACACGGAGCTGTTACACAGTCCAGAGTTGCAGATGCTGAAACACAGAGGAAACCGCCAGAACCGACGATGTTGAAACACAAGGAAGTCGCCACAGTCAACGGTCAACGCAGTCAGAGCACAATTCACATGGCTGAAACAGCTCGTGAATTACAATGCTGAAACAACATCAGCAACGATGAGAAGAAGCTGTTACACCAGCCGCAACAACAATACCTCGTTCAGTTCCTGTAATAGCATTCGGTTGCGTGAAACCAGGACATCCTATGCTGATTTAGAAAGAAGATCCGATCTAGAATAGGATTCATATATGTACTATATGATTGTATCGAAGGGATTTCCTCTTTAAATCAGAGGAAATCACCATTCGAGATATCCAAGTTTTGATATATTGAAGCAACTCCAAAGAAGCGGGACGTATTCTATTCTTTCAATTTGTAATGTGATATTTCGATAGATGAATATAAGACTGTTTTGAGTATCCTTCTCTAGCCTCTCGTCCAGGGGAATCTTGTGAGAAGGGAGGGCCCACCTTCTTCACAAGATTCACCCATTAGTTAGAAGTGTGTTAGTACAATTTATGTTCATGCTTTGTTTAAACTCTTGTTTGCTGAAACACTGTTTTAATGAATTTCGCTTTGCTGAAACACTACTGACTCTGTCTTAGTTTATTGAATGGAATTTGTAATTCTTTATCAGAAATCTTGTGTGATGATTTTATGAGGTTAGCAGAGATTTGGTTAAAGGTTCCTGCTCAGACAGAAAGGAATCAGAACATCATACCCTCTGTAGAATTCATTTACTGCTACAAGTGTGCCAGCCAGAAGTTCGGTTAAAAGGTTCCTGCTCAGACAAGAAGGAATCCAATTACCTCGGGTTCTGTAGATTTCATTTACCTCTGCCAGTGTGCTAGCCAGAGATTTGGTTAAAAGGTTCCTGCTCATACAAGAAGAAATCACAACACCTTGTCTACTGTAGATTTCATTTACCTCTGCAAGTGTGCTAGCCAGAGATTTGGTTAAAAGGTTCCTGCTCAGACAGGAAGGAATCACAACACCTTGTCTACTGTAGATTTCCTTTACCTCTGCAAGTGTGT
>ML792981.1:364172-382450 GCA_009831015.1 Picea engelmannii | reverse complement strand
GTACTCCATGTCTAGGACCTGTGGGCCTCGAGACATGATCTCCTAGTTATCCCATGAAATCGGGGATAACAAAGACCAAGCAAAACAAGATGTCGTAGAGACTTTAGCAACCTAAAAGCATCAAGAAAAGATTCCAACTTGAACAATATTAATATCTCTCTAAATCACGTTTACCAATGCAAACAATTTATTTCTCAAATGCAAACTTCAGATTAGTGCCTTTAAAATTTGGGTGAATGGAGTCTTGAAAGCATGAGTTAGATCAACAAAATCCCTAGGGGTGTAAATCCTCTTACTCCTAGGGCATGCAAATCAAACTAAGGTAACTCTAGGAGGGTGTACACCCTTGTACTCCTCTTAGCAACCTTGCAATAAATGACTTGTAAACTAGCAAATGAGATGAAGCTTGATGGAGGGTGTATACACTTATACTCCTCCTAGGGTTTCAACCAACAATAATCATGAAACAAGAAAAAAGGAACTAACAATTGCAGATTTTCCTTACCAATTTCAAGAGAGATGCAAGATCAAACCCTAGTTTCACCAAGCAATGACCATACATAAGCAACAGAAGAAGTCTTCAAGAGGTGTGCACCACCTTGGCTCAACAATTCACCAAAAGATATCACCAAAAATCATTTGCACAAGAGAGAGATACCAAGTTGCCCAAGTAGGGTGCAAATTTCAGCCACAATAGTCTTCTGAGAATGGGAGAGCTATGATCAAATGACAAGAGTTTGATATCTATTTATACAAATCTTCTAAAAAGAGTTTGTCCACTTATTTTTAGGGTAACCACAAAGCAAAGGGTCAACATCCCTTACCTTGCCCCTTTACATCATTTAAATTCAAATTTAATGATAAAAAAAGCACATAAGAAACTCCAATGTGATGTCATCCCTCTTCTAGGGTGACTTCTTGACACTTTTTGCAAGTCCTTGGAGTAGAAGATGGAAGTCGTTGGACCTTCTAGGGCCTTCCTCTCATACGCTAGGGTTTCCTCCTTCAATCCATTCCTCCTCCCATCAAAACGTGCCAACTGTCCTTCACCACCAAAACCCTATCCCTAGGGTGACGTCAAGCTCCTCAAATGTGACGTTTTAGCCTCAAGAGCAAGACGTTGAGTTGGCAATGGGCTAGGATAGATCCTTAAAGGTGTCTCTTATGGCCTCCAAAGGCTACCATCATCGTTCGGTGTGTGGGCCATGGTATCCAACCTATGGGCTTGAAGCCCCAAGGAAGCCCAAGCGAGGCTTGTTCTTTCAAATCTATCCACAAAGCAAGGTCCTACAAAGACAATGAATACGCCCTCCAAGGATCTCAAGTCAAATGCATCATGATAAGAAAATCAAGTCAATAAATGAGTCATCTAAGCATGTGCATCAAAAACCACCTCATCAAAACAAATTTGTGGTCAAAGACCCTATGCAATTTGCCAAGTTTGGGTATGGGAGGGTTGACAAAGCGACCTATTGGGTGAATCGTACCTCAAGTTTAGGAGTGTTTCCCAAGGGGACCCCTCTCTAGGTCATGTGGACAAAGTGACATGGATGGGGGCAAAACTTTTGGGCATGGGGTTCATGACATACAAGGGATCGTAGTGTCTCATTTATGGGTTCCTTTGTAGAGGGTGTGTTGCACCTTCGTTTTTAATGCATCCTTTTTCCAAACCCATTTATTGTCTTTTGTTCTTTTAAGATGTTTCCAGGTTGAAGCCAAGGTGGGGCTTCTGCCTAAGCATGAAAAACAATGCCCACCTTGACCCTACCCTGGTCACATCATGCTTCTCCAAGTTGAAGACAATGTGTGGGGCTTCTACCTAAGCATAAAAAACATTGCCCACACATGCCCCACCTTGGTTGGTATTTTGTATTAGTTATTTTTACGGGTTCCATCAGTTTCTTATGAGAGACATTCCATTATCATTGAGATCCCTGGGCGAACATCTAGAAGGTTCATGACTGGATTTTGTCTTTTGCCAGCTACAAGTCTCTGGGCCTTCAGCCCCTTCTTCCAATGAAATGAGGGACAATCCCTTCTTGGGTCAGTACACCCGAAAATCCCAAAAGACAAGGAGATGAGAGGATGAAGTATGGAAAGTGGCAAGTATGGTCGAGAATGGTACGATGACCTATCAAGAAGACCTCCCAGTAACAAACCTACCCTTGAGGGTGACCACTTACTAGGGCGCAATGTCAACCACCAAGGTGAAACAAGGCAAAGAGCATAATTTCCAAGCAGACGTTACATAATCAAAAGCAGTTTAAAATGCAGCAAACTCAAATGCCTCAAGTATTGAAATGACACTCACCATAATACCTGGCTTGTACCTCATGGAGCAAGACCCAATGTCTTCTAAAAGAAAGCTAATGTGGTGGAAACCCTCATGACGAACCTGAGATCTGTGGTGGTGAAGCGGGCCTCTATTTGCGCAAGGGGACATTGTTGGTCAAGTTGTCTCTCGGTACTCCATGTCTGCAACCTGAGGGCCTCGAGATATCATCTCCTTAGTTATCCCGAGGAATTGGGGATAACAAGTCGATCTGTTCAACTATGTAGTCCATACCACTTTCCGGCAGACTTGGAAAGATGTTGATGTTCAGATTGGTAACAATCCCAACAGCAACCTCACGAGGATATAATATCGCCTTACATTTTTATAGAGGTGGTACTCCTCTGTTTTAATCTGAAAGATATAGCTTGATGTGTGTTGGGCTATATAACCAAATAGGGGAATACTAAACAACGGACCCCAATATTGAAAATAAACTTATGGAAATACAGTTTAAAACATAAGAGTATATTTACAAAGAAAAAGTTCCTAAGAGAAGTGTTAGATTTTCTTAATTTTTTCAGAGCAGTAGAGTTAATAGTGTTCTTAGATCTTCTTTTTACTTTAACAGTTATATCATGTATTGAAATATAAGCAGCATAAACAAGAACAAGAGAGCACAAGAGTTTATCCTGGGGAAAACACAACCAACGTTTCTTAGATAGATTCCAGCCAAATAATCCAACCATGAACCAGCTCTTAAGAGCAAACAGATAATGAAGAACCCTAGCACAAGGCTAGCGCACAAGATAAACCAGGCAGTTGCAGCAGCACCACCACAAAGCTACAACAACAACACTATATAGAAGTAGCGCACCTCTTCAGAGGGGGAGCACACAAGAGAAAACCACCACCAAGAATAACCAACCAAGAATCTCCAAAGTGCAGTGTTGCATCTTCCTTCCTTGCCTCAGACTAGCGCCTTCTCCTTGAGTGAGTTATGAATGGATGACTCATGAGTGAGACCAAATGAGCAAGACGTCTCCTTATTTATAGTCTTCTTGTCACTTTAGCTAGGCCTACTTCTTCTTTGGGAAATTTTATTTCCCATTTATCTTTTCTCTGTGGGCCGACTTCTCTTCTTGGAGGTTCCAACTTTACTTTATTTTTCTTTGGTGGGTCGACTTCTCTTCTGGGGTGTTCTTCCAGTGTTCAATGGTCTTCGTTTGTCTTATGGAATCTTCTCTTCATCTAAGAAAGGTTGTCTAGGAGGAAAATACCTCTCACGGCTACCAAAACATCAACCCTCCCTCTTAGCTAGGGAGGTATCTTTCCACGATGTCTTCATCCAATAGTCCACTGACTACTCTACAATCAACTAGTAGCACACAGATACTACCATACCATCAGTAGCTCGAATCATCCTTCACATTCTCTATGACTATGCTGCAATCAACTAGTAGCACACAGTTACTTCCAAGCAGTCTAGTAGTCTCCACGACGTTATAGCAATCAACTAGTAGCACACAGCTACTAGCATGTTGTCCAGTACCACACAGCTACTGCCATAGTCTCACGACTATGTAGCAATCAACTTGTAGCACACAGCTACTAGCATGTTGTCCAGTAGCACATAGCTACTAACATGTTGTCCAATAGCACACAGCTACTACCATAGTCTGACGACTATCTAGCAATCAACTGGTAGCACACAACTACTGGTCTGACGACTATCTAGCAATCAACTACGACTATGTACCAATCAACTAATAGCACACAATTACTAGCATGTTGCCCACTAGCACTCAGCCACTGCCATAGTCTCACGACTATGTAGCAATCAACTAGTAGCACACGACTACTAGCATGTTGTCTAGTAGCACACAGCTACTGCCATAGTCTGACGACTATCTAGCAATCAACTGGTAGCACACAACTACTGGTCTGACGACTATCTAGCAATCAATTGGTAGCACACAACTACTGGTCTGACGACTATCTAGCAATCAACTGGTAGCACACAGCTACTAGCATGTTGTCCAGTAGCACACAGCTACTGCCATAGTCTCAGGACTATGTAGCAATCAACTAATAGCACACATCTACTAGCATGTTGTCCAGTAGCACACAACTACTACCATAGTCTCACGACCATGTAGCAATCAACTAGTAGCACACAACTACTAGCATGTTTTCCAGTAGCACACATCTACTTCCATAGTCTCCACGACAATGTTGTGATGTTTCTCCTCTCCAGTAGTCTTATTCACACCCATACACTGGGTAAAACTACAACCATAGCCCTAAGGCTAAGCCATAGTCCACGACCATCCTACAAGTCTTATTCACACCTAGCCACCTCACATGGCGTAGGCAAGACTTGTACCCGGTTGTGCATTACTCCCTCAATCACCTCACATGACTGATCTAGGAAAGCCTTGGCCAAAGGGGTTAGCCAGCTAGAGGAGAAACACTACACCTCCCTCTCAATGAGGTCGACATTCTTCATCACGCCAAGCTTGTCTCTGAAGTACTCATACTTCACTCTAAACGGAGGCTTAGTGAAAATGTTCGTTATCTGTTCATCTGTGGATATGTACTAGAGCTCCACAGTTCCTCTCTACACCATGTCTCAGATGTAGTGGTATTTGATCTCTATATGCTTTGACTTGTCATGAAAGACAGGATTCTCTAAAAGCTTCATGCAACTTTGATTATCACAATATATCAAAATTGGCTCCAACTCTAGATCAAATAACCATGCAAGCAACTTCCGAAGCCACACGGCTTGCAACACTTGCTACAATATACTTTGCCTCTAATGTACTGAGTGTCACTGACGTCTGCTTCCTGCTTAACCCTGAGATCATGCATGATCCCAAACTGAAGTAACATCTGAATGTGCTTTTCCGGTCCACTACACTCCCTTCCCAATCAAAGTCTGTATAACCTTGCAGCTTCACATCTCCATCCAAGACATATCTCAATCCATATCCAACTGTACCATGTAGGTACCTCAACACATGTTTTGTTGCTATCCAACGTACATGTCTAGGCTCAACCATGTAGTGACTCAAGGTGTTCACTGCAAAACATATGTCCGGCCTAGTGTAAACTAGGTACATCAAGGATCCGATCAATTGTCTGTACATCGTGGAATCCACCAAATCTGAAGATGAATCACTCAAGAGCTTCAGATTCGTCATCATAGGTGTGGCCATGGATTTGCAGTCCATCATCCCGAATCTTTGCAGGATCTCAACAGTGCATTTTCCTTGGCCAAGGAAAATCTCATCTGGCCTCCGCCACACCTCCAATCACAAGAAATAATGCATCAGACCTAGATCCTTCATCTTGAACTCTAAAGTGAGCTCCCTCTTGCACCCAACTATGAGATTTTCATCTCCTATTAGAAACAGGTCGTCCACATATAGGACCAAGATCAACGAGAAACCATCTTCAACCTTGTAGTAAAGGTTCGGGTCTACATCACTCTTGGTAAACCCCAAGCTCATCAGATAGTTGTCTATCCTGGCATACCATGCCATGGGTGCCTACTTTAGTCCGTACAAATCCTTCTTCAGTTTGCACACATGGGATTCCTTCCCATTGATCACAAATCCTTGTGGTTGCTCTATGTACACTTCTTCCTCAATAACACCATTCAAGAAAGCAGTCTTGACATCCATCTAATGTAATTTCCATCCCATCGCGGAAGCAATCGCAATAATCAATCTGATGGAAGTGTACTTTTCTACTGGAGCAAACATCTCATCATAGTCTTCTCCCTCTTTCTGGGAGAACCCTCTAGCCACAAATCTCGCTTTGTACTTCTCTATGTTGTCGTATGCCACATGCTTGATCTTGTAGATCCACTTGGAAGTCACTAGTAACTTCCCTTCTGGTCTAGGAACCACTTCCCACACATCATTTTTCATGATGGACTGGTACTCCTCCATCATGGCATCCTTCCATAGTTGTTGCTTAGCAGCTTCTTCAAAGGTGGAAAGTTTTGAATCAATAAGTTTACTCATAAGCGCCACAAAGCTAGAAAACTTGTGTGGTCTCTTGCTCTCTCTAAAAGAACCTTTAGGAGCTACATGTCCTTCAGCTTCCTGCAAAGTGTTCTGGAGCCATGGTGGTCTCTTCCTGGTGAATGCAACTTCTCTGGGTGGATCTACCAGTCTCTCTGACTCTCCCATCTCTTTCTGAACTTCTGAAATGGGTTTCTCTGGAGTAGAGTCAACCATGAGTGCATCCCTTGAAGCTTCCTCCTCCTCTTGATCCTCATCCATGTGAGACTCCCTAGATCTTCTGAAGGCTTCATCTTCATCAAATGTCATATCTCAGCTGATCTCAATCTGTCTCTGTCTAGGAATGTATATTCTATAAGCCTTCAAAGTCTCACTGTATCCAACAAAGGTGCCTTTCTTTCCTAAAGGCTCCAACTTCGTTCTCTTTTCTTTTGGAACATGTATGTACACTGGACAACCAAATATCCTCAAGTGACTGACTTCTGGTTTCCTTCTAGTGAACACCTCTTCAGGTGTCTTGTTCCCCAATAACTTGTGAGGACTTCTATTCTGGACATACACAGCTGTACTGGATGCTTCTTCCATAAGTGCATGGGTAAGTTTTGGTCATGGATCATTGCTTTAGTTGGTTCTACAAACTATTCTTTCTGTCTGCAACCCCATTCTGTTGGGGGTTGTAAGGAGTTGTCATCTCCCTCTTAATTCCTACTTCTCTGCAAAAGTCTTTGAACTCATTTGAGGTGTACTCACCTCCATTATCAGATCTCAGGATTTTGATCTTCCTTCCAGAGAGATTCTCAACTAAAGCCTTGAATTCTTGAAACTTGTTGAAGACTTCATCTTCCGCTTTCAAGAAGTAGATCCATGTCTTTCGTGAGTAGTCATCCATGAATAAGACATAGTATACAATGTTGCCTAAGGATGGCACTGTCATCTGTCTGTATACATCGGAGTGTATGATGTCCAAGATTCCCTTGGACCTGTTATCACTGCTAGTAAAGCTTCCTTTGATATTCTTGCCAAGTGCACAATCTTTGCATACTCCATCATGTTCTACCTGAATGTCTGGTAGACCTGTAACCATCTTGCTCAATACCGGTAGTGCTCTATAATTTATATGAGCAAGTCTTCGGTGCCATAGCTCACTGGAGCTAACATTGTTCTGTACAAGGGCTTGTTCTTGGTGTCCCTTCAATTTATACAATCCTCCCTCTCGGACACCAATTATGGTAGCTTTATCTATGCTAGAATTCTTGGGCCATAGAAGAACTTGGCCATCCACAAAAGCTACCCGGAAACCTTTATCTTCTAGAGAAGAAATAGAAAGAAGATTCTTCTTCAAGCCTTGTACAAACAAAGCATCTTTAATTGAAATAGGGTTACCTGAGTCAAGTTGAAAAGAGGCTTCTCCAATTCCTTTGACTATGTGTCTAGAATCATCCCCAAGCTCCACTTGAAGAGATGAGCTCTTTAATGTTAAGTTTGCAACAGAACTTCTGAATCCGGTCATGTGCTTGGAAGCACCACTATCTACGAGCCAAGTATCACTTCCTTGAGTGATAGTGCTTATGAGCGCTGAAACAAATACAAATTCTTCATCGTTTGTCTTTTTCTGGGATGTGGGAACTTTTGTATCTGTTGCATGTGCATGATGTTTCCTCTTTCCTTTTTCATTTCTATCAGGGCATTGAGCAGCATAATGTCCCATCTTCTTGCAGTTGTAGCATCCGACTTTTGACGCATCCTTCTTATAACGTGGTCTTTTAGTTTTCTTCGGACTGACTTCTCCCCTTTCTTTCCTTTTCTTCACATGAGCAGCAAGAGCTTGATTTTTGTCGTCATTTTCCTTCTAAGACTTGGATATTAGCCTGGATTCTTCTTGAGTGCAATCTGACCATAACTTGTCAAATTTGTGCAATTTGCTTCTTGCGTAAATCCCTTGAACGAATGGATCCCAAGAGGAAGGGAATCCATTGACTGTAGTAGTCACAAGTTTAGCGTCGTCCACTGAGTCTCCAATAGCTGCTAACTGGTCCTTGATCTGCAATATTCTCATGAAATAGTTGGAGATTGTTTCTAATTTGTTCATCGTCACGTTTATGATTTGATGCCTTAGAGTAAGCTTTCGGTTGGTGTTCTTGCTTTCCTAAAGTCTAGTTAGGGCATCAAACATTTCTTTTGGTGTCTTCAGTTCTGATACATTTGGTATCAGATGATCTTTAATCGAGTCAGTCAAGATCCTCTTGGCCTTGACTTCATTCTTCCTGAATTTTGCTTTGGCTTCGTCTTCTTCTAGTTCTGGAAGCACCTAATTGACATGATCCAATAACTCATTCTTGTCTAGAAAGAGGAGAACCCTATGCTTCCAAGATCTAAACATATCTGCTCCATCCAATCTATCTTCAACTCTCGTACTGGTAATCATTTTCGCCGGTAGAAACCCTAGATCTGAGAAATTTCAAATTTTTGGACTTCACCAAACTGCAAACAGAGTGTTGCAGAGGGTGCGCTAGGGTAGGGCAAACTGCTCTATGGTGAAATTAGTCCCAATGCCTTGGAACTAGTGCTCAATGAGCTTGACAAAATATAACTATGCAACGGTAAAGTACTGTGGCAAGGTGTTGCTGCAAACGATCTTCCTTCCAGTGGTTAAACTATTCTGAATATAACTAGCTCTAAAACCATGTTAGATTTTCTTAATTTTTTCAAAGCAGTAGAGTTACCAATGTTCGTAGATCTTCTTTTGACTTTAACAGTTATACCCTGTACTGAAATATAAGCAGCATAACAAGAACAAGAGAGCACAAGAGTTTATCCTGGGAAAACCCCAAATGGGGGAAAAAACCAGCTAACCTTTCTTAGATAGATTCCGTCCAAATAATCCAACCATGAACCAGCTCATAAGAGAAAACAGACAATGAAGAACCCTAGCACAAGGCTAGCACACAAGACAAACCAGGCAGCTGCAATAGCAGCACTGTACAGAAGTAGGGCACCTCTTTAGAGGGGGAGCGCACAAGAGAAAACCACCACCAAGAATCTCCAAAGTGCAATGATGTGTCTTCCTTCCTTGCCTCAGACTAGTGCCTTCTCCTTGAGTGAGTGATGAATGGATGAGTGAGACCAAATGAGCAAGACGTCTCCTTATTTATAGTCTTCCTGTCATTTAGGTGGGCCAACTTCTTCTTTGGGAAATTCTATTTCCCCTTTATCTTTTCTCTGTGGGCCGACTTCTCTTCTTGGAGGTTCCAACTTTACTTTATTTTTCTTTGGTGGGCCAACTTCTCTTCTGGGGTGTTCTTCATTCAATAGTCTTTTTTTGTCTTCTGAAATCTTCTCTTCATCTAAGAAAGGTTGTCTAGGAGGAAAATACCTCTCGCAGCTATCAAAACATCAACAAGAAGGACCAAGAATCTTTTACAGACTCAAATATAATATCTACACAATACTATACAAAGATAAGGAAACCATAATATGAAAATAACAAATTCCTCACATCCATCACAGCATAATAAGATTTGATCACATTCATAAGACAGAAAGGTATGAGTTGACAATACAGAGAATTTTAAAAGAGTATGTCATTTAAAATTGAAGAGAATATGATAGGTACACTTCAAACATCTCAAACTCAAAAACTCGAAATCTAAAGTCATTAAAGTTGCACCCCGAAATAATTCTCTGGTGAGTTCAAAAATAATAGTTTGTTTTACAATAAAGTATAAATAAAAGATTGTGTTCGTCTAAATGGACTAGGATGGGGCTCCCATGGACCATAAAAGAAAGTAGATCTAGACTGGACCTGAAAGAAGAAAAAAAAAGAGACGATCAGATATCAGTTATGGGTTCTCACAAGATAAAAAGACACAACTGGCTGATTTATGAACGAGAAGTATGAAGAATAGGAAATTATGAAAAGTGACCACTTTGCTTACTATGATGGAATCTCTCTCTTGTTATCTACTTGTTGATGTCTCTTTGATATTCTCCTTCATTGGAACTGCTTCACCGGTTACAATTGCTTCTTCTTGATCTGATTCGATTATTTTAGTTCAGGCTTTCTTTAACCAATTCTCTATGTATTCTCTCATTGGTGCCACGGTTATTTCTTGCCTTACTTTAATATCAAATAACAAATTTTCCAAATCTTTGAAGTCCATCGAAAGTTGGTGAAGGGTGTTTTCAATGTCTTCATTTCTATTTACATAACTAACCAACCAACTTTCCACTTCTATTTTTGAATACTCGGTCAAGTTGTTAAACTTCTCAGCTGATGCAGTCTTCAATGAGTCCAACTTTACTTCAAATTGTTCTTTTGACATAAGTATGGAATTCAATACTAGATGTGGGTCCTCCACATCTCTAGTTGATCCAATTAAGTCCAACTCAATTAATTTTAAATACAATTCTCCTCTTTTAACACTTAAAATATCACACTCAGCCAACATATCCCTTAAACTCTTGATTCTTTCTAACCAACATGCCTTAAGTTGTTTTATTCAAACTTCAAAAGGCAAGTCCTCTTCTTTTCTTCGGAATTCGCAAACACTTGAAACTTTTGCAACAAAGGTGGAAACAACACCTTTATAAAATTCTTCGTCATTTTCAAGATCAGCCTAAAGGTATTGTCTGAAATTTGTCATTATTCATCCCAAGGAAACAAAACTTGTTGTCGATTCCCATGTCTCGAGAATAAGAGACATTCTCTTTTGGATATTTTCTCCGATGTACCTCCTAATGGCAGCAAGTAGACTTGATGTTCCCTTGAGTCTGGTGTTGGATTTCAGTCTTCCCTCAAGACTTTTCCAAGGTTGTATTGTGGCAATTGGACTGACAAATAGAGGTGGGGACACTAAAGCACTTTCTAATTCTTTAATTTTGTCCTTTAGAATGGCATTTTCGTTCTACATATCTCCAACCAACATTTTTAAGGCTTCTCATGTAGCTTCATGAATTTGTACAATTTTGGAGGGTGGAACTCCATTAAAGTTAAATTCTGAGTTAAATTTTCCTTGAACTTTCTTAATTTTGCAATCGATTCTCTCAATAACCAATTTTCTTGAATTTTTGTCAAACATGGCATTGTGCAAAGTCAGGGATTCCTCTTCAAACATGATTGGCTCTTGGGTGGCCAATTTTGTTGCAATTTCTTTGATCTCCTATATTCGTTGTTATTCATCTAGAAGTTCAATGACTTCAATATTCACATCAAGCTCCATGTCTTCTAGAACGATTTCCTCTTCAAGTACGTTCTCACTTTCCTTCCTTATTTGTTCCTCTTTTCTTTTTGCTGGTGACTTAGAGTTTATGAGGTCTTTCCAGATTTCCCTTAGGAGGGTTTTGTTCACATCCATCATCAAAATTATCCATCAATGATTTCCTTTCCTCTTGAATTGCAGACTAGGGTCTTCCTTTAGGTAGGATTTTTTTTGAGAAATATTAGGAGACCGTGAACTCCTCTCATTCACGACTCTTCCTTGCTATCTATGTTGGTCGGTTGTGTTGATAATTGTTTTGATATCATCCTCCCTTTTCTCATCTGGTAGCATTTGGGGGTTTTGGCTATCACCCTCTTCTTCTCCAAACAAGAACGTATTAGAAAATGATACACTATACCCGACAGATGTCATGTGTTTCATAAATAATTGTCTAGGGTTGAAACCCTTGATTTCATTTGCTTTCTTTAGATTGAACTAGTCAAACTAATATGAGATTTCATTGATATGTGTAATGTTTTTCACCACTATCTCCCCAATTTTCCATGGCAGAGGAATGAAATGTCTTTTCCTCTTTTTGTTAAAGAAATGTGCCCAAAATTTATATTGTTTGCATACTTCATTAACAAATATCTTGTCTGAAACATAATATGGCAAATATGAGGGTTTCTCATGAGAGCAATAAAGTCTGATAACACTGAAATTTTGCATTGCTTCAAAGCTTCCTCTCTTATCTAAGAAGGATGTTGCTTCTAGAGATAATCTAGATGTGTTTGGTCCGTAAATAAGTTTTTTGAAAGGAGAAATGGATGCATTATTTACTTCATAGAAATGGTATGTAGCCATCTGTTTCCATAGAGCCTGATACCACATCTGAACAAGGTCGAGTTTACAATTGACTTGCTTTGCCAAAGGCAATCCTTTGAAGACATGTCAGTATGTATGACGAAAATTTGTTCTTTCTATAATTTTCCAACTGGAAAGATAATTCACTGGAGATAATCTTTGCCCACTGGAGATGATCTTTGCCCAATCAAATATTGGTTTTTCATGAATTGAAAAGTACAAGATATACAGAGCGAGCCTGGGAACAATGATTGGGGTTCCTAGGCTCATGGATTCTTGTCTGACTACTCTAGCAAATAACCACGCCATTTCTCAATAGGATTTTTTAATGAACTGACCTAAATGCTTGAAAGGTCCTCTGGAATAATTGTTGGGTCTTCGAGATATTCTCGAAGAAGTTCCAATCCTCCATTCTTTGTCTTCAAAAAATTTTGGGCTTCAGTGCCTTTGAAAGTCCTCATCGGCGCTAGAAGTCTGAGCATCCTCTTGAAAAATGAAGGTGCTAAGGAAATAGGAGTGTGATGTCCCCTTCCACTTGATCGCGATGGAGGATGACTTAGTAGCCTATACGACTCTCGTAGGCTATAGTCAGTAAAGAAAGGCAGTCAAAGGGAGTTAAGGGATGATTCCCTCCCTATTGTATGACCATGAGGATAGGGGAGACCGTGGGGTGAGAGTAGAGGGTCGCATGCCCATTTGTGGAGGTTGTTGGGTTTGTTCAAAGGGCCAGATCCACTCATCAGCAAAACTGTGAAGTCTGTGGGGATTTCTGGAGAAGGTCGTGAGGTCTAGTGGGTATCCAGGGAGGTCGTGAGTGCATCTAAGGGAGTCGTCTCCATTTATGTGCAAGCCGAGGGGTTCAAGAAGCTGCTGAGACATTTTGAGGAAGGTCGAGCCTCTGTCTTGACAAATTCGTGAGGTTGGGAGTGTCGTGAGACAATTAGACGAGGCGATCCACCTTGACAGAGGATTTCTGCAGAAGGTTCAACCAGTAGGAGAGACTGTGGCATCATTTCCAAGTTACATTTGCTTATTGTGTGTTGTTGCAGCTCCCATAGCAGCCAGTAGAAGTTTTGTATTGTTGTTGTAATTGGGCTTCCATCCATAATAAAATGCCTATGTTGTCTCTTCTATTCCATGAGTATTTTGTATGCATGCAATATGTTTGACAAAATATCTATTGTTAAAACACACGCAAATTGTTTGTTAAAAGTTGCCAGACATCATAAAACATTGTAATACCAAGTATTTGGTGAAACACATAATCAGAAACACATAAAGTGGACAGCTAACCATTAATACCCTAGCATATCTCTATTGGGGATATTACAAGGAGACTCCCCTTGCAACTGAATTATTCTCTGATTCTTGTTGAACTTATCGATGCACCATGAAATCAACTCCTTGAAATCGTAGACATCTGGAACACAGCCTGCCAGAGCAATTCCTGACGTCCAAATCTGGTTTGAATTCCTCTTCGGGGGTGGTAATGAAGAGTAATATATGTATGCCCTTGACCACTGAAACCTCTAATCTTCTTGTCCAAGTAGGTTGACAGTATCTCCATAGAACTGTTTCTTTCTCTGGGTTGTCATACTTAATCAAGTTGACAGATTAATGTACAGTTCTTCACGAAGTGTTTTTATCAAAATAAATGTGTTTACCTTAAACATGCTCCGGGGCTCTTGGCTCAAGGATTGTTAATACAAATTAATATTGAAATCACTGAAGAATTATCTCGAAAAAAAAATATTCTTTAATAGTTAATTAGTTTTAGTCATTTTCGGGAGATATGTATTAAATGTGCATTGGGGAACGTGATAAGACAAGACATGGATCACTGCAGAGCGATGGACAATCGGAATTGCGGAACGGCAAGAAAATGGAATGGCGGTACAATGAGTGTCCATGATTGAGATGGACAACATGTCCTTCCTCAAGCCAAGTACATAGAGTACCTCCTATGCATCAAAGGATCCTCCTAACTCAAGCTAGAACTGCATTGTCCCCTAACCCCGCACTGCATACTTGGTATTATCATCGAGTTGTATGTGTAGATTTGAGTCATCCTCTAAAAAATTATTGAACAACGCTCTGTTAAAATATTCGATGTGCTCTTTTTACCATAGACAATATCACAATATTGTCACCCAACCATAGGCATGCATCCACCCCCGAGGACCATAACCTTTGCTAGATAGAATGATTCTGGAAGCAACACTAAAACCAACAAATAACCAAGAGAGCGCATCTTTCTCCAAAGATAGCACACCAAACAGAAAGTCCTAAAACCATAGCACAAGAAGAGTACTCAACTGCAACAGTTGCAGTTCCACTCACCAAGAATATCAGAATACCACCAAGAATGTCACCAAGAATACCACCAAGAGATACTAGAAGGTAGGGCGCATATCTTAGGCTAGGTAGCGCTAGAGAGAGAGACCAAGAATCACCCCAGAAGATCCACCTTCCATTCTTGCAGCGGCAGCTCCAAACTTGTGCCACAATTGAGAGAGTGAGTGAGGTAAGTGAGTACAAATGAGCTCAAGTGCCCTTTATTTATAGTGCTTCTTGTCACCTGTCTAGGCTGACTTCTCTTTCTGGAGGGTAATACTTTAATATTAATTATTTTACTGAGTCGACTTGTCTTCTAGGGTTCGTAGACATCTGTTTAGGGTTTCTCTTGCTTCCGGAATATTCTATTCTAGCCAAAGGTTACACATGGAGGTTAATACCTCTCACAGCTACCATAATATCAAAACTCCCTCCTAGCTAGGGAGGTATTAATTGTAAGGGTCTTAAACACATCCATCCATTTCACATGGTATGGGCAAGGCTCACATAATCTTGCAGACCATTCTACAGGTAGCATCATCATAGCCACACAGGCTATCTCATGATCATGCAGATCAAGTCACAAGAAGCATCATCAATATCCATCGAGATAGCAATCACCTCTAACACCACTGGTAGTCTCCATGGCAATCAGGTAGTAGCACATAGTTACTACAATGTCATCCAATAGATCACAATAGTGTCGATCCATAGCAGTACACAACTACTATCCAGTGGTACACAACCACTCCTAGTAGCGCACAACTACTATCTAGTGACACTCAATCACTACCACTAGAATACATCCACCACAATAGCACATAGCTATTGTCTAGAGACCCACAATCTCCACTATAATCAACTAATAGCTACACAGGCTATCACCATGCATTACAGCAATCTCCTAGCATCAAATTATATCATTGTCTGCATCATCTCTCGAGGCCATACTCCATCTATGTAATCGGCCATGATGTTGAATAAGTCATGTGTTGGACTTAGCGCACTCAACTGAGTGTCTCGCATAAGTCACTCACTCAACAGAGTGATATAGGGACCATTCTTCCTATCCTGGCCACTGCCTGTGACACGGGAAGAATGACTGTCCCAACAGATGTTGAAAGCCCCGCAATGGGCTACAAGGACCATTCTTCTAATCCGGACATATGTCCTAGAAGAATGATTGTCCTCCCAGATGTTGAAAGCCACGCCATGGGCTATAAGGACCATTCTTCTAATCCGAACATACGTCCTAGAAGAATGACTATCCTGGACCATTTTCCCCCCTCTGGCCACTACTGTGAACTCAGGGAAAATGTTTGTCCTGTACCAATCTCCCCACTCTAGTCACTACTGTGAACTTGGGGAGACGGACCATTCTACTTGTCCGGGCAAAGCCCTAGGAGAATAGTTGTCCTGGACCATTCTAATTGTCTAGGTAATGCCCCAGGAAAATAGTTTTCCATGGTACATCAGCAATCTGTCAACCTGGACCATTCTCCATAGGGAGAATGTCCGTCCACTAGCAATCTATTCTTCCTGGACCATTCTCCACAGGGAGAATGTCTGTCCACCAACAATCTCTTCTGCCTGGACCATTCTCCACCTAGAGAATGTTTGTCCACCAACACATTGACTATCCATGATGCCATATATCAGCACTCCCTCCCAACCGAGAAAGTCATCTCCTCCCTTTCAACCAAGGGAGGTATCTCCACTATATCACCTCTAAGTCGTACTAGCATGATGCGAATGTATCATATCTAAGTTGTATTAGCATGATGTGGAGTATCATCTACATCATCTCTAAGTCGTACTAGCATGATGTGAATGCATCATATCTAAGTTGTACTAGCATGATGTGGAGTATCATCTACATCATCTCTAAGTCGTACTAGCATGATGTGAATGCATCATATCTAAGTTGTACTGGCACGATGTCGACCAATGCCTCTGCATCATCTCTAAGTTGTACTAGCATGATGCTACTGGATCATATCTAAGTTGTACTAGCATGATGCATCTCAAGACATCTGTATCATATCTAAGTTGTACTAGCATGATGTTGAAGCATCATATCTAAGTTGTACTAGCACGATACAGATCATCACTCCCTCTCAACCAAGGGATCAATCTCCACAAGTCCTAGATAGTCCCTCAAGTATGTAAACCTTATCTTGGATAGAGGCTTTGTCAAAATATCAGTTGTCTGCTCATCAGTGGAGATGTACTAGAGAATCACTTCTCCCTTCTGGACTTTATCACGGATAAAATAGTACTTGATCTCAATCTGCTTCGACCTGTCATGGAACATGGGGTTCTCTGAAAGCTTCACAGAGCTCTGATTATCACAATGTATCACAGTCAAATCCAGCACCTAATCAAATAGTCCAGAAACCAGCTTACGAAGCCATACTGCTTTCGTACAAATGTCACAAGCTACAATATACTCTACTTATGCAGTGCTGAGTGCAACAGACTTCTATTTCCTGCTAGCCCGTGATATCATAGCAGAGCCCAAACTGAAACATATACTAGAAGTACTCTTTCTGTCATCTGCACTCCCTGCCCAATCTGAATCAATAAATCCATGCAGTTGTATGTCACTGTTTGAGGCATATCTCGAACCATAATTTAGCGTCCCACGAAGATATCTCAAAATGTGCTTTGCAACTATCCAATGCTCATGTCTAGGTTCCACCTGGAACTGGCTCAACATGTTCACAGCAAAGCAAATGTCCGGCAGGGTATTAACCAAATACATCAATGAGCCAATCAACTATCTGTACAAGGATGAGTCTACTAGATCAGAATCAGAGTCTCTCAACTTTCTCAGATCTGTCACCATGGGAGTTGTCGTGGATTTGCAATCTATCATCCCAAACTTCTGAAGGATCTTTACAACATACTTCCCTTGCCCTAGGAAGATTTCACCACGCTTTTGCCATACTTCTAGTCTCAAATAATAATGCATGAGACCAAGATCCTTCATATCGAATTTAGAGGCTAACTCCCTCTTACACTG
Organism: Picea engelmannii; assembly: GCA_009831015.1. Taxonomy (NCBI): domain Eukaryota; kingdom Viridiplantae; phylum Streptophyta; class Pinopsida; order Pinales; family Pinaceae; genus Picea; species Picea engelmannii. The sequence goes on along the minus strand of ML792981.1, from coordinate 364,723 downwards.
AATAATGAGAGGCTCTGCACCTGTCGGAAACAAATCATCAACATATAGTAGTCAGATCACAAATGCATCACTCACAACCTTGTAATAAAGGTTTGGATCAGCATAGCTCTTGGAAAATACAAGTCTCGTCAAGTAACTGTCAATTCGTGCATACAAAGCTCTTGGAGCTTGCTTGAGTCCATACAACGCCTTCTTTAATCTGCATACATGGGTTTCTCTCGGGTGTACCTCAAAACCTTGAGGTTTCTCTATGTATACTTCTTCCTCAATTGCTCCATTGAGAAAAGCGATCGTTACATCCATTTTATGTAAACTCCAACCCATGGATACTGCAAGAGATATGATGGCTCTAATAGAGATGTATCTGGCAACTGGAGCAAATGTCTCATCATAGTCTTCTCCCTCCTGCTAGGACAACCCTCTAGCCACAAATCTTGCCTTGTATTTATCGATACTCCCATCTACTGCATGTTTTTATCTTGTAAACCCATTTTGAAGTGACTACAGACTTTTCTTCAAGTCTAGGCACAATTTCCCATACATCATTTTTC
>ML792981.1:327277-339552 GCA_009831015.1 Picea engelmannii | reverse complement strand
CAAATCCTTGGGGTTGCTCTATATACACTTCCTCTTCAATGACACCATTCAGAAAAGTTGTCTTCACATCCATCTGGTGCAGCTTCCATTTCATCTTGGCAGCAAGAGCTATAATGGTTTTGATTGAAGTGTATCTGGCCACAAGAGCGAATGTCTCTTCATAGTCGATTCCTTCCTTCTAGGAAAAGCCACGAGTGACAAATCTTGCTTTATATTTCTCAATACTTCCATCAGCAGCATGTTTTATCTTGAAGAGCCATTTTGATGATACCACATCCTTACTTTTTGGTCTGGGAACAATTTCCCATACATCATTCTTTATTATGGATTGGTATTCCTCTGTCATGGAATCTGCCCTCCTTGCTATTGAACGGCCTCTATTATGGCCTCCTTTATGGCTGATTGATGCTTGTTGTACGGCCCTGCTCTTCCTTGCAGATTCAGCCCAGCCAAAGCGCCCTCCTACAACTCTACTCTTTCCCTCTACCTCAGCCAGCAATGCCTCAGCCTAGCGCCCTCTTCATCTCACTTGCTCAATCTCACAAATGAAGAATGTGTGTCCCTCACCGTCAGCCCCTCTCTTTATCTTCCTAGCAGCCACCTTTCTTCCTTAAGGTGTGTGCCCAAATCTACCCCCAATGGCTCAGATTGAGGCGCCGCCTATGGGTTGGACCCCACACTCCACTTAGGCATGCACCCCACTAGGTAGGGTCCCACAAAGCACTCAAACAGTGCACCCCTCTTCCTGGGCCCCACAATCCTCTCAAAACAGAAATTTTTGCTGCAATCCTAAGTTAGATTTAGGCTAAGGTAAACAGGTTGATCTCAGTTGTTTAATGTCTCCATCAGCATGCCTAGGACACTTAGGCCCATGTTGAGACACCTACCAAGCTACCAAAACTAACAGTGTTGAACTAGTTCCACCTCTTAACAACGATTTCTTAACCAAATCAATGAAATGAGCATCAACAAATAAAAGATGAGACTCCCAAGAATGATTTCCATATTTTTCTCAACCATGTTTTCCATGCCATTGCAAACCTCTCTCAAGAAAGGTTTGTCCTTGTCGACCCTTTGAAGCTCAAATGCAAAGTGATGTGAACTTCAGCAAGAAATCTATCTTGCTCCATCATTCATCAATACACAATTTGTACACCATAGTTGCTCGCTCTGAATCTACCTATCTCCACTTAGCCTAAACTTGACTCACCACCATAGAAACCAATGGTTGCATAACCTCGACAAGGCAGCGCAACATGATGATGTTTGAGGCATATCTTGTCTCGGCAACTTTCAACAACTCCAATTTGGAGTATTCTTGAAATATTGCTTGAGACTAGTGGTGATTGTTATTGAATTTGATTATATCACTAGATTGCCCTGTGAGCTCCTTAATCCATAGAAATTTATTCTCAATCTCTTCCAAAATCTTAATTAAATTACGAAAAATGCAAGGAGTCCAAAAAACTTGATTACACTTGCTCTCAACAATCAAACCTGCAGCTTTGCAAAGCAGTGCATTATCTGTGATAACTTTTGTCGCCTTAATAGGCCACCTACAGCTTTGCAAACCAGTGCATTATTTGTGATAACTTTTGTCACCTTGACAGGCCCTACTTGCTCAATAGCTTTGATTAAATATCAACAATGAATTGAGCATCCTTTACCTCACCTAAACAATCTTTAACCTTCAAAAACATTACTCCTTTTGGTGAAGTGGCAATGATATTGATTAATGGCCTACGTCTAGTATCTGCCCATGCATACGAGACAATGGTCGCTCCGGAGCTACTCCATGAAGCAAGAATAGGTGCTAAAACATCCTCAACAAGATCCTTCTCCTTTTTGAGCAAATTAGTTGGGATGTTTTCATGGTTAGGCCCCTTGAGCCCTTGAGGAATTGTGTTAATTCCCCTCACCATATCTTGCCAACAAGGAGACCAAACAATGTTAAAAGTGATACCACAAGCATAGATAGCCCTTGTCACTTTTGTTTCAGCGTCTTCTCTCCCTTGAACATTCGTCATTTTAGCTATTTTGCTCTCTTGAACTATAAAAGAACCTTTTGAATCTTACAGAATTCACTATTCAACATCAATGGTCATCAGTATATCACAGAGTGGATTGGTTAGTCGATCCATTGATGCAGCATCAACAGTTCCTGGAGTGCTTTGCAAACTTGGCACATGGCTGCATGCCTTTTTTACTCGAGGATAGATGGTTGGACAGATCTTCAACAAGTTTTTCAGATACAAGTGCAATCAAAGGATATATCATCAGTGCGTGTGGACAAAAGATCCAGTAGAGCATGTGCCCCATACTTGCAAGTTCATTGCAGTATTCAGAACAAGTATGGGAGGTCGAAGATCCCCAAAGGGTATGGCTAGGTTGGTTTTTGCAAACTTATATTTTTCGATATCTAGTCATAGTTTTGGATATCCTTTCGGGAGATGTGCATGGATTTCACATTTGAGGCAAATCCAAAAAGTTGTTATTTTCGGCAATTTCTATTTTTAGCAGTTTCTCAGAGAGGTCTGATTGATAGGATAATTATACATTTGAGGACCGAATTGGGAGATTCGCCTATAGTTTGAATTTCAGTTGGTTTTGAGGTGGTTCTATTTTTAGTAGTGCTATTTTTACCAAGCTGACTAGACTTTGGTGTACCCAATATGGCAAGTAGCATCAGTGTTTGATTTCAATCCATTTCCAGGACCAATTGCATATTGGAATGGTCAAGAGGGTCTTTTCATGTGGCCTTCGTTGACGAGTGTTTGGCCTAGAGGAGCTTACATTGTTATTTTTAAATTTTCTCCTTCCTAAAATTAGCCTAGATCATCATATTATTTTTTATCCTCGCTTATTCCATAATTTAAAGTTTAATTTTAAGGGATTCTCTCCTTGGGAAAGTTGTAGGGTCTATTTTAGGCAAAAAACGTGCATTAAACTTTAAAGGAAGAAATTAGCCATATACAAGTGTAGTTTATCTTATGGGTAGTTATTAAGGAAAGAGGGTGATCTTTTGGAGGGGTAGTTTCTTCATACGCATACTATTTTCACTCGAAGAATGAATGCTCTATTTGGAGACCACTATATTTACTTTCCTTCTACTTTCTATCTTACCTATTCTTATTCTCTCATTCTTCTATGTATTGTACAAAGCAGAGATAAGGAAGATATAGTTATTCTTTTGAGTTGTTAAGCGCTAGAGCTTGTGACTTTTCTTCCCTTTTCACCATTGATTATTCTTTCTTGAGAGAGTGAGGTTGAGAGCTAGCATAGAGTTCCAGTGATGGTGGAGTTTTCTTTGTTGGATCATGATTGTACCTGTCTCATCTAGCAGAGTTGGATTGTCTCTTGAAATCCTTGTTGTCCAAACTTGTCAAGGCTTTGTTCATCCTAAAACCCTTGGTAATAAATACATTGAGTATTCTTCGGTGACTATTACATGTGTTTTGTGTGTAAGACTTCTATGTTCCTTAGACTTTTACATGCTTTCAAACTTGGTGTCACTTGAATTTGAGTAGTAGGATTTGGATTGTTCTTCTGCCCTATTCTCTTACTTCTTCTTTCCATCTTTCTTGAGTCCATTAAAAGCATTGGTTCATTGATTAATTCCTCAAATAAAATTGAACTATCATATTTACATCAAAAATTGTGCATCTTAGGCGTTCTAGGCATATAATTAAGCATTTTAAATCACTTTAATTCATTTTTTTGTAAAATTAGAGCAAGATTACCTTGTCGTAACTTCATTTTTAGTACAGAAATAGAGAGAAACTTTAGCATTTGTTAATCAAGAATTGCATTGGGCTGTGTGCCCAACATTTAGATAAAGTTTTGCATCATTTTCCATGCATTTTTTCAGTTAATAGGTCATCTCTTGTTGTTTTTTCATATTTATTAGCAGAATTATTCAGGACAGCAAGCTTTTATTTCAATTTAAGTGTTACTAATCACTTTTTTTATTGTTAGTTGACTCCTAAAGTCACTAGGGATTCCCCCTTGCCATTAGGAAGCACTAACCCAAAGTGAAAAGAAATAGTACATGGTGACAATGTACCATTTCTAGTTACCTTGGAACCTCCAGTTTCAAGTGATAACATTTTAGCACCATTATTGGGGAGCAAGCCAGGCTTCTTGGTATTTGTAGCATCAACCTAATACGACATTGGTGAGTGTTTATTATTGCAGATTTTGTACTCACCTAGCAAATCCATTGGATTCAAGATCCAGTTTGTTGGACAATTATTATTGCAGATGGACCATGCATATTGAGGGATCATATCACTTGGTGACACTATCAATAGAGGAATGACGGGATAAAGATCTTGGAGGTTTCCTCCATTAAACTTTGAGGCCACATTGGGTATCCTAATCCGCTTCTCAATGATGAAAGAAAGTGGCGAAATTATTTTCCAAGTTATGGAGGTTTGCAAGGTGAATCGGTTAATGAACATCTCAAAGATTTTGATAGGTTTGTTGATCGTTTTAATATGAGACATGACGATGTGAAAAATGAAGTTGTTTGCGATGTCCTTGGCTCAAGACGTCATGGGATGGTTCATTTATGGGTTATCTCTAATGTCTAGAATATGCACTACCAAGCTTAGCAAGAATAACATATATGCATCGGTCATCCTTCAAATCTATTTTGCAATCTTTAAGTAAAAGTCTAAGTGTTTTGAACTTAGATAAATAATCTTCAATGAAAGGAAAATCATTGGTACTTAAAGTTGTTAACTGATTTTCAATCTAGTGGCCTCAAATCACATTGTGTTTACCAAACATAGCTTCAAACTTAGTCCAAGCTTCATCTGGGTCATCAATTCCTTGAAGATGAAACTGTAAATCAGGAGAAATTGAAATTTCAATTAATCCACATGCTTAATCATTCTTATTATCCAGTTTGGCTTTCTTTTCGGCATCAGTGGGGATTTGTTATGTTCCCAAGGTAATTCAGTACAACCCTTTAGTTCTTAGTACATCCTCCATATGGGATTTCCATGAGAAATAATTGGTTCTAGTAAGCAAAAGATCACTTGGAGAAGCCATATTAAAATATTTAGATAATATGGATTCAAAAGCTAAAATTGATTGTTCAGATGGAAAGTTGTCTAAAAAACAGTTTAGACAGGTTATTTCAAAAAAAATGGTACTGAAAATGGACTTCGGATGTGAAAGTTATGTCATTTTTAAAAAAGGCATAAACAGTAACCAAAGCACCACGTGGCAAGTAGAAATTGGCCCACATGGTGATAGATGCACAATGAAGTGGTTGAGTAAGAAAAATGTCCATCCTTCTCTAACTTTGCCTATAAGTTCACTTTTACAAATAAGTTACTTATGAAGTGACTCGCTTTTATAGAATAAGTGAGAATCACTTTTACAATGATATTACTTTATAAATTAAAGTTGCATACAAAAAATAACTTAAAAAGAAAATATTAAAGTTATTTTATAATGATTCACTTTTATAATTTAAGTGAAATGCACTTTACAATAAAATTAGGAAATAACTCAAGGTTACATGAACTTTTTCAAAAAGTAACTTAAAAAAGAGAGACTTCAACTCAAAACCTCTTATTAAATAAAACAACTTTCAACTAGGTGAGCTAGAGTAAAATATGTAGTAATTTTAATGGAGGACATGGGTGTTGTTGTTGTTGTTGTTGGCTCTGCCTTGAAGTGCGTGCTTACCCCAAAAACCCTTGTTTCAACATAGTCGCACACAAAAAACAAACGAAATTTTGAAAACAAATTTCGAGTCTCAACAAGAACGGGGTTAGATCTCGGTTAGCTTACCCTGAAAATGCAACTTTACTCTATGTTTTGTATTTGCTAAGCTCACATACAGCACAAAGCAAAGAGCATACGCATAAAAGAAAACATTTTCTGCTTTGTTTCTGTTTTGTCGAGTTCGCACAGAGGACATGGCAAAGAGCATACACAGATCGAAAACAAAAAACAAAAAACTGAAATAATAACTCTGTAAAACAATTTTAAAAGGCGTATTCCGGAATTATACCTCTGGATCTGACAAATAAGGTCATATATTGGGCAAATGGAAACCTTTTAAAGTGAAACGAAAAGCATTTCCTACTGAAAACAATGTTCCGAACGCAATGGAACAGTCTGTTTAGCCCAAAAATACACAGAAATCTTGATCTACAATGGGAGCGGGTCTTCAAACGAGATTTGATACCATATTTGACAAAATAGGGTATTCCAACATAGGACAAACACCTTCAGTGACCACAAACACAACCAGAACAAAGATCAATATACCAATGTTTTTATGTGGTTAAAAACCTCGAAGAGGGAAACAGTCCACAGCCCCAGCCAACGTGGCCACTTGAGGCAATATATTAATGCAAAGGAAAAATTTACAAGAGAGTTTCTCACAATCGATCATCAGCAAATGACCCTCCATGATCTTTAAATAGAGATAACGTACCAATCGGGTGTGTTATCACAGGATTTGTACTTGTGCAAAACCCTCCACAAGATCCCTAAATATTGTGTAACTATGGAAGAACCTACCATTGTCACCTAAGTAGAGACTTCCCTTGTTTTAGTGATGAAGGAGGTCCACCACAAGGGAGGCTTCCCTGGTGACCTCAAGGGATCGAATAGCAAGATATAGCCAAGCCTACCGCCCCCTATCTTGATCACTTGTTAGTTAGGTCTAGGTCTAGGAGAGGGATAAAGGACAACGAGATAATTGGTGTACCTATCCGAGACAATAAACAACTTGCAGCATATATAGACAATTATCAAGTTATAGAGTCCAAAAATAGCTCTTCTAGACACTAGACGAGTAATAGTGCTATCGATGTTCCAAATGACAGCAGTAAACCAGTTGTATAACAGCAACAAGTATTTTGCAACAGCAGTAAGAAAAAGTGCTCAGAAATATAGCAATTGGGCATGAAAAGTAAGCATCAAACAAGTAGATTATTATCCAATTGCTAAAAGTAATTTCTGAACAAGTCAAGCCACTTATAAATAGGTATATGCAGCAATTTAAAATAGTTTTCAGTGGTTGTAGCAAACTTTTATAACAGCAGCAATAAATATTGAAAGTTTGTTAGGGTTAGGGTTAGTGTTAGTAATGTTAGTAGGATGTTTGATAGAGTGAGAAAATTGATTTTAACAACTGCGTTCACCACAAGAACACTCTTAGATCATTGTCGTTGTCTTCTAGGGCTTAGGGAGTCTCGAATGCATTAGCTTGAAGATTGGTCTAGCTGAAACAAAAGAGGTAGAGTCTAAACCAAGGCTGTTGGGAGAGGAAGCAGGAGCGGCAATTTTCAAAAATATCCTGGAGCGGTAGGGTTTCGGAGGCGTTTTTTATATAATACATAAAAAATATATATATTGATGCATATATATAAAAAAAACATGTAGAATGTCGAATCAATTGCAAAAACCATGAAAACATAGATATAAGATCATTTAACTAATGGATTAGTGATGATCATTAAAGCATTAACCATTTAGTACACATATGACATCAATATATTGTAACATACTAACAGACAACATCAACCACAAAATGAAATACTCTCTAGAGCATCATATTCATTACCAAAGAGTTGTAAGATTTAGTCAATAGTTCAAATTTCAAACTTCAAACTTCAAAGGTAAACTGTCATATAATGTTCATAACTTCATTGTTTACAAAATAAGCCATAATAAAGAGTCAAGACAAAGTACTAAGTTCTAGAGACTACTAAACAAGAAACAAAAAAAGAAACCTAGTATATAGTAGCAAGTACTAAGTACTATGCTCTAAGTTTTCCTCTTGCCACGAGAAACTTCTAGTTTCTTCTCCTGTGATCTTTGAAGAAGTAGGAGTAGGTGGAAGTGTTTGTGTAACACGACCAGCAGCTGAATGGCCCCCATGTGACAATGGACATTGTGAAGATAAAGGCAAAATTGATGCATTTGGAACACTGCTAGTGGATGGGGGTGGCATGTCTCCTCCAAGAATATGATCACCATCATATTCACCCAAAAGTTCTGCTTCCAAGCATGGTTATGAGACTTTTTAAGGCAGGGAGCATTTTTTTTTCCCTAGGGAGGGCGCTCCCAAAAAACGCTCCCTATGGGAGTGCGCTTCGGGAGCGGGAGCGAGTGGGGGCGGGGGGCGCTCCCCCGCAGCTTAGGTCCAAACCAATGTTGTGTATCTCCTCTCAGGGAAAGTATCGGCGAGGGTCTGGAATGTAACTTCTCGGTGACATCGGCAGAAAATATCGGAATATCTCGAAAATGTCGCAAGACAGGAGTTTAACTCAGAATATCTCGAAATATTTCGAATATATCGAATAGGTTTTTAACTCAGAATTTATCGGAATATCGGAGATATATCGGAGAGATATACAACACTGGTCTAAACCCTAAGGTGCAAGCATGTTTGGGCCTTAATCTTTAAACTTTGAGGAAGAAGGTACCTAGGGTGCAAGCACGTTTGGGCCCTAGGTGTCGTTTTTCCCTTCTAGCTCACTTTGGTCAAGGATCAAATTCTAGGGTTAAAACCCTAAAGTGAAAGCACTTTTGGGATTTAGGCTTTTAAAAAACTTTGTGAGAAAGAGAAGCACTTATGTCTTCCTCTTCGGGTTTCAATAAAACATGAATACTTGCAACAAGATAGCAATTTAACCATTAACATTAGCAAGAAAAGATAAAATTGAAGAAAATTACTTACTTCATCCAAGTACCAAGAGCATTCAAATCCTAATTATAGAAATTATCCATCCAAATGAGCAAGACATCCACAAAGAAAATCCTCCAAGGCTATTACATGAGAGAAAAGGGCCCAAGAGGGTTGAAATAGCAAAAATTTCAGAAGTGTTCCTCACAAGTGTGAGGTGAAAAGTCATGATAAAAATGAATAATAGCACTAGCCTTTATATATGAAGTTAGGCCTAGTGCTTTGTCCACATAACATGTCAAAATCAAATTAGAAATGGGGCCAACCCCTCAAGTGACCTTTACAAAATGCTAAAATGCAAATAACACATCATTAATGCCACACGAGTGGTGACGTCAAGCCTTCCATGGCTAGAAGAGGGCCTCCAAAGGCCATGTGGCATCATCTGGAGGTGGAGTAATGGCAAAGGTGTGTCTCCTCAGCGATGGTCATGCCAAATCATCACCAGTACCCCAAGTGCCCATCAAACCTTAGCACCATTAAATCCAAGAAGGTGATGTCATCATCACAAGAAAGGTGGCGTCAAGGGTTTAGGGCACTACATCCAAGGTGGAGGGAATTTCATCTCGTTTCTGCATGGTATCTAGCTATCTGTTGTTGCAACGTCCTCCATCCTATAAATAATAATCCCTAGTGGTACACTGCCCATCCTGTGGGCTTTCAGCCCATTTGTGTGCCATCATGACCAAATCTGCTAAAACCAAGCCCATTTGTCCATCATCCAAGGTTCTGAAGGTGTGAGAGCTCATGTCAAAAGGTGGTAAATCATTGGATGACTCACTACTCTACATCACACATGCCAAAGTCCTACAATAAGGGCACAATGTCTTGGGTGAAAACCCAGGACATCCTTCAAAGAACCATGTTAGGGCCATCCAAAACAAAGCAGAGTATAAGACAAGGTAAACCAATGTTCATAAGAGATATTAGTCCTTAAATCATGCAAAGTAAGTTGTTACTTAAGATATAAGACATATAAACAATTCACCTTAGTATCCCCTTCAATGTAATATCCTTGTCCAAGTAGGAGCTCCAGAGAGGAGGGTTGAGTAGTCTAAACATCCCCGCTAGACTATAGCTAGGGAGAAATAGGGGAAAAAATGGTCATTTAATGTCATTTCACTAGAGAACCTTATAATTCGAAAGTGATATTAAGTGAAAAGAGGGTAAAAGCGCCCTTTAACTGATATAAGCCAAAAATAGAGGGGCACAAAAGTCATGGAGCTAAAAATAAAGTGTAACGGCCAATTAGGGTTTTGGAGGAGTATATGAAGAGACAAGCGACCTAATTCCTCATTATGCATCTTATGATTTGACAGTTTGAGCTCTAAGGAGAATACACCGGTTCAGGCGAATCAATGGAAACTGTGGATTCCAAAAGGAAGACACCCAGAGGTTGATTTCGATGTTGAGAGACACACCCTACTCACCGAGGAGATCATTCAGATCTTCCATCGATTTATAGCGGCAATTATATAGGTTCAGGCAGCTAGGGCGTACTTATCCAGGTTGAGGGTGTGTGAGTTGAGGAGACACAGAGGTTTAGCTTGTCCCGACCAAGGAGAATCCAAAGATTCCCTTCCGACCCAGTTGAGAGGAAGGCAGGGTGCACCTTTTGAAACATTACTCACCGGATTCTGATGGAGGAATCATCAAGGGCGCAGCAGTTGACCAATCAGGACGCAACACTTGGGGAGACAGATCCAAGGTTCCAGAGAGTTCACCGAACCAGATCCAGGGAAACCCTTCCGAGCTATTATAGAGGATACCAAGGTGCTCGGTTTGAGACACATATAACCAAATTCTGACGGTGGAATCACTAGGGCGCAGCAGTTGGCCAAAGGAGGGGCGCAACCCCCCAGGGGATCCCATCTGAGGTTTGTACAGATCAGCAGAGGGTCGATCTTCAATCCGACAAACACTGAGAGGGTGTTGGAGATCAAGGTGCACTATTTGGGACAGATTTCAGGTTGATCTGAGGAGTTTAGCCACCAGGGAGAACATTCCAATCTTGCAACAGTTGTCGTGTGAGTTGTCATAGCATGCAACAGTTCGTATCGCTCATCCATTGATCCAGCATCATACTTCTGGTTCCAGGTATTATTGCTATAGTTTCATTATTGTATTTCGGCTAAGATCCATCTAGCTCTGATCAAGCCGAGAGATTCAGTTTATTTCACCACATGCGGTATTCTACTCGGTACTATGTCATAATACATTGATTGCAGTTGTTTTGTGCTCTTTAGTTATTGCATATTTGATTATATATATTGTTAAACAACTGTTCTACCTGAAACCACATGCAAAATTACCATGCATGTTAAGACAATTAATAAACGCATCCAAAAACCCAAAGTGTATTCGTTCTGGCAACAAGGAATCGGCAGTTGAGACCTGTTATAGCACAAGTTGTAGGTTGGGCAAAGCCCGACCCAACCACAAAAAGCAAGTGCTACAACTTGAGAATCCTACACCAAATGTCACCTCGATGTAGGTCCCGCACTTCAAGGGTGACTAGGTCACTCTAGGGAGGCGATCCCGGTGACCCTAGAGGGAATGAGATGTAGATGAATGGATATGGAAGTGGAACCCCTAGAAGTCAAGTCCAAGTGGAGTGAGATGTGGAAAGAGATGCCTTGTAAGTCAAGTGATTGTTTCCCCAAAGGTATAGTACTTCTCCGGATGATTGTACCTGCCTGAGACACAAGAAAATCCAACTTGAAATGATATATGTTAGTATGGATCAGCAAGTTAAGCTTGTTGTCCCTAATATGCAGCAGCAGATAACATTTTATATCAGCAAATAAAGCATTCTAAATCAACATGTAAAGCATAAGATCAATCAACAATATTATCCATGAATTAGGCAATCAATTATGACTGGAAAATGGCACTTTGAGGTTGAATAAAACAAGCTGTTATAACATGTACTTTCTGCAGAGAATTGCAGCCTTATGGCTGTAGCTTTCTTTCACTTTTATCAGCAGATTACACCATCAAAAAATGCCAACAATTAGCCCAAAAGATGCGCCCTAGTTAGTAGAGATACTGTGCAAAATTTAGGAGCTAGTCTAGGGTTAGTTTAGGAGTTAAAAGAGAGTCAGTAGCTAGGGTTATGCAGCCTTAATGGCTGTAGGTTAAAGTTTGTAACAGAAATTAAAGTAGTGGGAGAGAGGGGACGCCCTAGTAGGGGAAGAGTCCTCTCAATGTGGAAAACCAACTCCAAGCAAGAGATCTTTCAAAAGACAAAAATTCACGTTTCCCAAGGCAATGATTTTATATCTCCAATGCAAAAAAATAAATGACTAGTGCCTTAAAAATTGGGCTAATGTAGTCAAGTAAATGAACTAGAGATTCTACTTCCTTGGGGGTGTAAATCCTCTTACTTCCCAAGGCAAATATCTCTAGTTAGGGTCTGAGAATGAGAGGTGTAAATCATCTTACTTCCTCAAACAAACCCTTGCAACATCAATGAACTTCAAACAATAAATGATGAAGACTAGAGTAGGGGTGTAAATGCTCTTACTTCCCACTTAGCTCCTAGCACAACAATCCTTGA
>ML792981.1:277114-288464 GCA_009831015.1 Picea engelmannii | reverse complement strand
TGAGAATGTTGAGACCTGGTTGTTGGGCATGAGAAATTATTTTCAATTGCATAATTACTCTTCATGGGCAGAAGGAAGAATTGCCATATATCAACTCAAAGGAAAAGCATCAATGTGGTGGGATCAGTTTTTTCAAGTGCAACACATTGATGAGAAAAAGGTTACTTGGAGAGAATTCAAAAGGTATTTTCAAAAGAAGTACTTAACCAAATGATACTATGATAAGAAGATGACGGAATTTGTTGAACTCAAGCTTGGGAGTATGACCATAGATGAGCATGAAAGGAGGTTCTTAGAGCTGCTAAAATATGTTTCTTTCATCAAGGATGAACAAGTTAAGATTCAGAGGTACCTAAGTGGGCTGCTATCATTTATCAGTGACAAGATACAGTATGATGATCCCAAGACACTAGAGGAAACCATAAGGAGAGCTAAATGTCTTTATGATCAGCATAGAGGAAGACCAACTTTCCAAAAGGCATGGGAACACAAGAAGAAGAGCAAAATGGAACAGAGGAGGATGGGGACAAAACCACCATTCTTCCGAAATAATTCTCAAGGACAGCCAGCTCCTAAGGAACCCAAGATGACTGAGACAATGGGGGAAAGACCAAGGCAACCACCTATCCAATGTTGGAGTTGTGGGGGAGATCATATGTACAGAGATTTCCCTCACATAGGTGAAAAAGTGAGGACTATTCACAATGTACAGCAAGCTGAAATAGTGGAGGACATGGGCAGAAAGATACCTAGGATTTACGTAGTGGAGACTCACCCACCAGAGTTTGATGTCGGCTATGATTTGGAGGTGGATGGGGTAGGGCAAGTTCAGATGGATGCAGATCCACTATTAGGGCCCCGTGATCCGATTCCAAAGTCAAACATGGCAGGCCCTAGTGGAACTGCACGCAGGCGTAGCTGTATACCTCGTGTGCCTCGTCGCGGTCGTACTCGTACTACTAAAGCTAGTGCAACTTCAGAGCCTATAGTCACAGATGTCTCTGATGGTGACGAGTCTGAAGATGTCTCTGATGGTGACGAGTCTGAGGCCGAGTTCGAGTCCAAGTCAGAGACAGATGATGATGACGAGGGCGAGGATGCCCATGCCATTTCTACTTCTAGCAGTAGTGATGATTGATCGTTGATCATGTTGATCAATGAGATAGTTATTTGTAGTCTTGACTCTTGCTAGTATGGTTTTTGTTGTTGTGGTCTATAGAGGGTCGAGGCCATTTAGAACCTCCTTGATTATGTATTTATGTTCTGATCTAAATATTTTCCAGGTCCTAACAAGTTGCCAACTAGGTCTGTCTTTGACCTCAAGTTGGCTCTAAGTTTCAACTGTCTAACAATGATTTGTTGTTGTTTTAACTTTTATAACAGCGGATTGTTCAGGAACTTCTTCGTTGTTTTGTTACGGTTACATAGGCCATTTAGGTGCTCTAGCATGTAGTTTTAGTAACCAAAATGTTAGCACATGCATACCAAAATATATGTAACACACCTAGAGATCTTTGTTGTTGAAAATATTGTTGTTCTAAACACAAACATACATGAAAATGAACACAGGTATTTTTGGTCAACATGACCCTGGATAAAACCCCCCCGGGGAAAACAAGTTTGGAATATGAGTGTATATATGTGGAGAATAGAAGGTGGAATACAGCAAGTACAATAAAGAGAGCAACCTGATACAATAGTAGCTTGAACCAAGCTGCAACACAAGCCCAACTGAAGCAAGTGCGCCCTAGGATGGTGTGCCCTCCATAAATGTTGTCAAGACCATTGAATTGGAGCTCTCTGCCAACAGGAAGCTCTGATGGAGAAACCCTCCCACAGTACTCTAATACTGAGCTATGGCTTCCCACTAAAACAGACCTCACTGCAATCTGAGCTCTGAAAGTCCTCCCTACTGATGATGCGCCCTCCTCACCAAGTGTGCCCTCGTCCAAGCAAGAACCACTCCACTAAATAAATGAGGACCTAAGCTTGTTGGCTGCCTCCATGGATAGAAGTGCCCAAGCTTTCCTCAACTCCAGCCTGCAACCTCATCCTCATGCTCTCTCTCAAACTCTCCAAGTGAACAAATGAGTGAATGAGCTCTCCTTTTCCCTTTGCACCCATCTTGAACCTCCATAAGGAAACCTAAAATATGGACGACTGAGATCATCCTATCTCATGTCCAATCAAAGGTTGAGATCATCCCATAATAATCTCACTCTCAAACCCACTTTGGGTTAAGTTCCCTAAGTTCACTTTATGTCTCCTAATTCACCCACAAAGTGAATTAATAGTCATTTAGGCTAAAATGACCAAATTTCACTTTTGACTTAAATCTCCTAAGTCAAAGTGAAATTAGGCATAAAGTACAAGGCACAGAGTACATAGTACTACCCACGTGTTTAGGAGCTCACAAACACATGGGAAACACTTCCCAAGGTACATAATCTAGACACTCCCTCTTACCGAGGAAAGTATTTCTCACCAACCCATCTTGTCTCTGAAGTAGACATGTTTCCCAGGATACTTCTTGTGTACTTGTGCATGCTATTTCTTCTTGTGATCTTGGTTGCTGCAACAAATTGTTTATGGTTCAAGTAAAATGTTAAAACTAGAATGAACTTCATGCGTGAGCCTAGCTTATTGAAAAATCAACATGGTTTCAGAGCATAGGTCTTGAAGAACCCATTGCACAAGCAAATATCAGTCATCCTCTCTCTTCTGAAAAATCGTACGGCCCTCCTAGGGTTTCCAGAAAATTCGTACCGCCTACCTTTCTGAGGAGTTTCAGCACTTGTCACTTGGACGTTGGGGCTAAAAAGTGCATAGGAGTGTACGGCCTCCTTCAGTGCACCTCCAGCAAGCTTCAGATTGCATTTCCGAGCATTTTGACTTTTTGGCCCTAGGGTTTCTAGGGTTTTGCTAATTTCTGCAGAAATTTCAGAATTAGGGTTTCTGCAACTCATTGAACGAGCTCTTCAGCTCACCAGTGTTCTCCTATCTTTCAAAGGCTTATTGTTGGCAGTCATAAGTCCAACAAAACTTAAAAGTGCTAGCCTAGCCTAGCCGTTAGGTTTTCTAGCCCAGTTGACAAGGGTTTGTGAAAAATCTAAAATTATGATGAACAGAATCATGATGGAAGACAAGCTTGGTGGATCAAGCAAACTCAGTTCCTGGAAGCCAAGACTTCAAGGAGATGAAGACATCAACATCTCAACACTCTCAGGTATGGTCCCTACCAATGATATACTTGGTTAATTGACAGTGGTACCTCCAGGCACATGACCAGTTTTAGAGATCACCTAACAAATTTTGTTGAGAAAGAGACACATCTACATGTTGTCCTTGGAGATGATGCCAGATATAATGTGAAAGGGGTTGGAACTTCTACCTTCCAACTAGATTCAGATATGCAACTTCAACTAAGAGAAGTACTATATGTACCTAGAATGAAGAGGAAGCTCGTCTCCATTTCTGCCTTGGAAGACAAAGGCTACAAGGTTACCTTTTCAGAAGGGAGATTTCTTGCATGGCAAAAAGACTCAGATATAAATTCTACCAAGGTAATTGGTGTCCGAGAAAACAACTTGTACATATTAACCATCAGACCAGTCCAGGCCCTCCTACATGACACTATCAGCTTGAGTGAGCTATGGCATAGAAGACTTGCTCACGTTCATTATAGAGCTCTCCCAGCTCTAGGGAAGATGGTAACAGGTCTTCCAGAGATACAGGTTCAGCATAAAGGTGTTTGCAAAGGTTGTGCTCTTGGCAAGAATGTTAAAGGATCCTTCTTGAGCAGTCACAATAGATCCAAGGAATTATTGGACTTGATACATTCAGATGTGTGTGGGCCAATGACTGTTGCATCTCTAAATGGGTACTTGTACTATGTATTCTTCATAGAAGATCACTCTCGGAAAACTTGGATTTACTTCCTGAAGAACAAGGATGGAGTCCTTGCAAAATTTCAAGAATTCAAAGCTCAGGTTGAGAACCTGACTGGAAGAAAGATCAAAGTACTAAGATCAGATAATGGAGAGAATACACCTCCAAAGATTTCAACAATTTTTGTATTGAAGCAGGGATCAAGAGGGAGTTCACAGTTCCTTACAACCCTCAGCAAAATGGGGTTGCAGAGAGGAAAAAAAGAACTATCATCGAGGCAACCAAAGCAATGATACATGATTAGAGTCTACCTTTGAATCTATGGGCAGAAGTATGCATGACAGCAGTGTATGTTCAGAACAGGAGTCCTCATCAGATCTTGAAGAACATTACCCCAGAAGATGCCTTCACCAGAGTAAAGCCTATGATTGGACACTTCAGGATATTTGGGTACCCAGTATATTTTCATGTACCCAAAGATAAGAGATCCAAGCTAGACCCTTCAAGGAGAAAGGGCACATTTGTAGGATACAGTGAATCCTCGAAGGCATATCGGATCTACATTCCTGGTCAGAGACAAATTGAAATAAGTAGAGATGTTACTTTTGAAGAAGACATAGCCTTCCAAAGATCCAGAGAATCTCAGATAGAAATTGATAGTGAGACAATGCCTTCTCCCCCTTCAGCAGTTCAAAGGGAGACAGACATTATTCCAGTTGATCCAGTTGTCCCAGTTGATCCAGTTGTTCCAGTCGATCCAATTGCTCCAATTGACATGCCCAGAGATATTACTGTAGGACATAAAAGGCCTTCTTGGGCTCGACAAACTCTACAGGAAGCAGAGGAACATACAGCCCCTCAAGGGACAACCAAAGAGAGCAAGAGACCAAAGAGATTCTCAAGCTACCTGTCAGCCACGAGCCACATCATTGACTCTGAGCCTTCTTGTCATGGAAAAGCTTCAGGTGAACATGTATGGCAAGATGCCATGACAGAAGAATATCAGTCTATATTGAAAAATGATGTATGGGATATTGTTCTAAGACCAGAGGGAAAGTCTGCAATGACTTCCAAATGGATTTATAAAATCAAGCATATAGCTGATGGAAGCATCGAGAAATACAAAGCGAGATTTGTAGCCAGAGGGTTCTCGCAAGTAGAGGGAGTTGACTATGATGAGACTTTTTCTCCAGTGGCCCGATACACTTCTATCCGTTCCATCATTGCACTAGTTGCTTCCATGGGTTGGAAGCTACATCAGATGGATGTAAAGACAGCCTTTCTCAATGGTGAAATTGAGGAAGAAGTTTATATCGAGCAGCCAGAAGGATTCGTTATACACAACAAAAATTCTCATGTGTGCAGGTTGAAGAAAGCCCTGTATGGACTAAAGCAAACACCTCATGCTTGGTACGAGAAAATGGATGGATTCCTGATTAGTTTGGGCTTCAGCAAGAGTGTTGTTGATCCAAACCTATATTTATCACATTGATGGCAACGAGTGCTTAATCTTGGTCCTATATGTGGACGACCTTTTCCTCATCGATTCAGAGAGACTCATTGTTGAATGCAAACAAGCCTTGACAGTTAAATTTGAGATGAAGGATTTAGGATTGATGCATTACTTCTTGGGACTAGAAGTATGGAAAAGGATAGATGAGATTTTCCTGAGTCAAAGAAAATATACTGTGGAGATATTGAAAAAGTTCGATATGACAAAATGCAAATCCATACCCACACCAATGGTGATGGATTTAAAGAAGATGAGTGATGTTTACTCAGGAGAGATTGATCCACACTTGTACAGATAGTTGATTGGATCACTGATGTATCTGGTTAACACCAGACCTGATATATGCTATGCAGTGAATGTGCTTAGCTAGTTCATAAGTCAACCGAGATAGACTCACTAGATAGCAGCAAAACATGTATTGAGATACCTACGAGGCACAGTTGGATATGGCGTAAGATGTCTCCAATGTAGACTTGAGCCTGCAGGTATATGCCAATGTAGATTTGGCAGGTAGTGCAGAGGACCGAAAGAGCACCTCCAGTTGTTGCTTTACTTTAGGGTCTGCCATGGTTTCCTGGTACAGCAGGAAACAGAGCTCTGTGGCATTGAGTACCGTAGAGGTAGAGTACATAGCATTGAGTGTGGCAATCCGCAAAGCAGTGTGGCTTCGCAAACTTCTGACTGATTTATTCGATCATGAGATGGATCCTACTACTATCCATTGTGATAACCAGAGCTGTGTGAAGCTCTCTGAGAACCCTATGTTTCATGATAGATCGAAACACATCGAGATAAAATATCACTATATCAGAGACATGGTGCAGAGGAAAACAGTACATCTGAGGCCTGGAACACCAACTGCTAAAAATAGTAAATTGCTCGCATGTCATCCGAAAAGGGCTCATTGGAATCATGAGCTCGCAAGGGCTCAGAATATGTGATCAAAATTGCCACACGGACCTCCAATCTTTGTCTCCTAAAAAGTAGGGACTATGCCAAAAATAGACATCTCTCTCTATCAATGAAGCTCTGTGCAAACTTATGTCTCTGAAACCAGGAACACTACCAAACCAATCATGTACTTGTACTCATATGGGAACCAACCATGGCTCACACAAAAACTAACTCTGAGGAAAAAATACCTGAATGTCAGCCAAAATAGAACATGTTGGCTCTTAACCCTTGGGATTCTCAAGTGAGAAAATCCAAGAGTTAACAGGTCGGTGAATGAAAAATTGATTATTAGTTGATGGGACTTGAGGATCCTCTAGGTTGGATTCCATCTTTATGGAATTGGGTTAAGCTTGGCATGATTGTTCCTATCTTAGGATTCCAATTGGTATTGGAATTGGGTTAAGCTTGGCATGATTGTTCCTATCTTAGGATTCCAATTGGTATTGGAATTGGGTTAAGCTTGGCATGATTGTTCCTATCTTAGGATTCCAATTGGTATTGGCCTCTCAACTGTTGATATGTGGAATTGGTGTCTTGAGTGGTTGCAGTCAAAACTTTTGGTTTGGCAGTATAGGGATCTCCCTTTGGCTGGGAAGCTTACAATGGTCTTGCATATTCTCCAAGCCTTGCAAATCTACCAAGTCTCTTGTTGGCTCCCAAATAGGGTTCAATTCAAGAGACTAGAGTAGATTCTCGAGTCCTTTCTTTGTTCCCAACTATGGTGGCGTGAGAGGTATTCCTATGTTTCCTTGGGAAGTTTGCACTCTGCCTAAGGAGGAGGGTGGTCTTGGCATTATTAATATGGGGACGCAAGGTCGTGTTTTGGCCACAAAATGGATTGCCGGGTGCCTTGAAGGATCCATCCCATGGCAGATTCTGTTGCCTCGTAGGTTTCAATCTGCTCATCATCTACCTTTGATTTGAGGTCCTTTTGGGTTGTGTTAACATTATCTCCTCTCCTCAACTAAAGGTGTCTGGATCGGTCATCTATCGAAGCATACGAGAGGCTTGGAGGTTTATCACTCCTTTGGTTAGATGGAACTTCTCTAGGGTTTGTGTCGGATGGGATTTGGAGTAGCAACCTATTTGGAGTGGATAAATCAAGGGTAGTGTATTTCTAAGTGTCCCAAATTTCAAGCTCATAAGCTAAGTAAGAAGGGGGTCTTCTTTTGGAGGGATCTTTGGGACTCTGCATCAAAGGACTGGACGGATTGGAGAGAGTTATCCAATCAGAAAGCTCTTTTCTCCTTTGATAAGTCGACCGTCAAAGGCATTATGGTTTGTTTCCTCCTGGGGATTAGTACAAGTTGAATATTGATACGCAAGGGCTTTTTTGGAGAGGTTGATGTTGGAGATTTGAGAAGCAACTTTAGCAATATGATTCCAAGAAACTTTACTATATTTTGCATCAGAAGCACCCTCTTTCTCTTATGTTAAATGCTGGATGGACTTCTTCTGACCCTGAGGCTAGATGGATCAACGGGTTGTAACCATCTTGTGTATAAAATTATAAATAGATGTAATGTGTATTTTTTTTCCAAGGAAAATCTCACAGGAAAGACCCAAGCACATCATGGTAATCAGTATAAACCCATTGGCACTGATTACCGTGCCTAACTGGGTAGGGACATTGAGTTAGGCACGCAATAATGGCTGTCAGTATGGGGAATCGACCCCAAGACCTCCTACATGAAGCTCAAAGCACTCAACCACTTGAACTAGCCCAGTGGACTAAATAGATGCAATTTATATGTATCAAAGTGTTTACAATTAACAATGCCTTGTACTATTCGAGTCCATTTGCTTTGAATAAAATGATGGAGAACAGGTTTTTGCGCTTAACATATCTGTGTATACTGTGAATGTTATTCTTTGTATGTCTGTGTTATATTTATGTTATTGTGTTGCTGCTCTGAATCTGTTTAGCCTTTGCATTTAGATCTGTAGGTCAATGTTCTAATTATAACAGACGATTGATCTGTCTATCTAACAATTGGTATCAGAGGTTGTTCATCTGAAGGGTAATAGTAAATACCTGCCTTAAATCTTAAAAAGCAGTATCAGAGCCAAAAGGTTGGTACGTGGCAGCAGCATTGGATATGATAATCAATAGAAGTCAATTATTGAGTGGAAGGCAGCCTCCTGCTGATTTTGGTGTAAAATCATTTATATTATGTCCTGTAATGTGTAAGGATCTCCCTCTAAGCATTTTCTATCTCACACCACTGATTCTAACTAATTGCAGTCCTTAATGTCACAGCTATATAAAATTACCATAATTGAAAATATGTGTTCAATCTTCTCCAGCCATCCACAGAATCTTTTTGATGTAATAACTACAACATACCACAATTTAACAGAAGGTGAAACAAAGAGGCATGGACTCGTGAATGAATGCAATCATTACTGCACAGTGCAAGGCTATACATGGCAGATGGTACTCAGACAAAAATTACATATCGTTACTATGTTTTGGTGGCCCACTGTACTTCACAGAGAAGAAAATTAAGATTTCTGAGTTAAAAATTTCTAGACAAATAAAAAGAGATCAAACTGAAGGTGAAGAGACATGACAATTTGAGAGGTCGCTCTCTAAGCAATCCATGATAGGTGATTTCTAACATTTTAAGTACCAATCCAAGACGACCAAGACACAGAAATTTCAATTATTTATCTGTCCGTGAGATTGAGATACCAAATAACATAAGACTAAAACCTATATTTCCTGTAAAATCAAAGAGTAAATAGTGAACAGCTTACCAATCCTACTTGTTCCAGTGCAGAAATAGCTCAAATTAGCTTAACTTCCAATAAATATGTTTAGATGTTTGTTGAATAGAAATTTATAATGGAATTCGAAGTCTTGATTGAGACATTGATCAAGCTATAAAGCAAAATGTAATCAAAATGAAAATTTATTGAAAGACCACCAGAACTAAGATCCAAAAGGGCACTGAGAAAATATAAAAATTTATTGAAAGGCCACCAGAACTAAGGTCCAAAAGGGCAATTGCAGATATTTAGTATAAAGTAAATTGCCCATCTATCATGAAACAGGATAATAAAATCTAGTTTATCACCAATGAACATGTACACTTGAAATGGTGAGATGCGAAGCTGTTTATGACACAAAAGAAAATCTCTAAAAGGATCCATATACATGCCTGTGCAATGGAATCAACTTCACGAATATGTGAAAGGAATTTATTTCCTAAACCCTGCATCAACAAGAAAGTAACAATCCTTCAGAGGACATAGTACATGAGATAATATCCAAATGATGCAAATATATAAACAACAAATCCTTTAAGTGCTTCTGCAGTCTAAATTTATCATTCCAAAGTCGGCAAAAAGAAGAAAGAGTTGATCATGAACAAACAAATGCAAATGACGTTTTTATCTCTTTCGATTTCTTTATGCGCAATTTTATCTGCTTATTAAAGCAGGGCCACACAAAAATCTACCATGCTCTACTTCATATTCACCAGAATTGGAATATAGCCTGTGTTTATTTATTTTCTCAAGAGAACAGATCTATGTTACCTGAAATTGGGAAAAAGTATGGGTTTCCAAAATAAATGGGGAAATGGAATATATAGATAGCTATGTTGCAGGAAACAGCCCCCCAGCTGGTTATCAGTACCTGAAATGCCTGGAAACGCCGAAACAGGTACTAAACGCCTTGGAAACTCTGTTGGCCGTACCATATGGCATTTCCAAATCTGGAAACGCCGTATGGTACAGCTGGTAGCATTTTGGTCATTTTTAGTGATGTTTCGGGCACTTATTGGAAGTTTCCAAGCTGACCTAAGTGCCCAAGAAGGGCATGGGACCTATAGGAAAATATCGACGTCTATGCCAACAACCCTTTAAACTTGTCTTGGGTTGACCATTCATGTCTTGGGTAAGCTTCCTATTTTCCTCATGAAAACTTACCAATTCCTCTGTTACTCAGGTCTATGCGCGTGAGCCGTGTTTTCTCATTCGCATTACCATACCATCTGTTTGTGAGTTTGTCTGTCTCTTTTTTTTGTGTGTCCGTTTGTGTCTACACCCTCTTCCTCCTCATTCCTCTTTCAATCTAGAACATTCTCTCTTTCCTCAGGTTTCCCCCAACTCACTTCTGTCAGAAGCAAACCCCCAAGGTCAAGCTCCCAAATCAAAGGGGCAATTCCGAGTACTTTTGGCTGAAAGCTGCAGCCGACCCTTCACTCTTCCAAGTACAAGTTCTGAAGGCAGTCATAACTGCTCCAACTACCCGATCTGATGCCATTAACGGGTTTCTTGTGGTCAGGGCAGACATGGTACTTTGGACAGGTTAGGCATTCGAGGTCATGAAGGTGTAGGTTGGGTTTCTAGGTAAGCTTTATATTTTCTTCATATAAACTTCCCAATTTCTCCCCCTCACCAACTCGCACTCATATCATGGCCAGTACTGCAAGGCTTCCCTCTCTGTCAATTGTTTGGCGTATTTATTAACATAAATCACAACTATAGTCTTCATTAATTACAATGCATGAAGTCTTAAGCATAATTACAGACTTGGGGAAAATGGGGTGTTACAATGGAGATGATGGGGTTTGCTTGCCACTTGGACATCACTTGATGGTTTGACGTGACATGGCACTCTTCCACCTTGCTTGCACCTTGCATGATGACACATGGCCTTGGGAGGCCATCCTTCACCCTTGGGAGGCTTGACGTCACCACACGTGTGGCCTTACCTTGACTTATTTGCATGATTTATCATTGTAGAGGCTATTTTGAGGGGTCGGCTCCACTTGTATGTAATGTTCCTGACTTGGCTAGTCTAGTAAATGTTGCTAATGTGTGTGTAGGATTAATGGTTTACTGTTGATTTTTTTTGTGTTTTCTCACTTCTGCAATTTATCCCAATCCCGGTTTCAATCACTCCTTATCACTCCAAATGTTTAATGCCCATTCCCAATATTAATGAAATTTGCAGACATTAATATGCATTAAATATTAAAATGA